>JAJLRB010001157.1:0-47953 GCA_020976825.1 Odocoileus hemionus | reverse complement strand
CAATACAGTGGTGTGAGATGACTCAGATTACTGGCTGTGATGTTCACATGTATAGTGTATATGTTGCCCTGCATACTGGATGTGGTTTCATCAATATAGGTTGTGCTGTCAAAGGTACAGTAGTTTGATGACAAAAGCAGTGGATGTGATGTTATTACAGTGCATATGATGTCACACATGTATGGGTGTGTGATGTCATACAAAAGTGGATGTTGATATCAGCGCAGAGTATTGTGATGACAAAGATACACTTGGTGCGATGTCTGATAGAGAGTATGATTCATGCCTGAAAGTGGATGTGACATCATAAAAATATGTGGTTTGCTGTGATAGAGCGGATGTGATGTCATCTATAGTGCAAATGATGTCATACATATGCCGAGTGTGTGTCATCAACACCGAGGTTGTGATGTCATACATAGTGGGTATCATGTCACAAATATAGTGGATAGGAGGTCACACGTATACTGGATGTGATATCATACATATATTGGCTGAGATACCATCGATTGGTGGTAGGTGTGATGACACAGATACAGTGGACTGAGGTCAGATATAATGGAGTGATGATGTCATATATATGGACTGTCGATGTCATAAGTGGTGTGATGTCATAAAGAGTGGATGTGATGTCATATGTCATCACATATGATTTCATAATTTTTTAGGTGAGATGATGTCCATACACACACTGGTTTGATGAAATTGATACATTCAGAGTGTGATGACACAGATACAGTGGGTGTGATATCAGACATAGTGGCTGTGAAGCACGCAATGGCTGAATTGTCATAACACTGTGTTTGATGCCATATAAAGTAATATGTCATAAACTAGTGTTGTGTGATGTCATCGAAACAGTCATTGTGAGAAGTCACACATATAGTGAATGTGCTGTCACACACAGTAGATACAACATGTCATATGAGGCATTGTGATTCATGATAGAGTGCATGTGATGTCATAAATACTAAGGATTGTTGTCATAAAGTGGTGATATGAATGTCATGTATAGTGCATAGATGGCATACATAATGCCACCTTGTGATGTCTTACACTAGTTTGTTGTGATGTCTTTCGACGACAGAGTGGAGTGTGATACATCAAAGTATGGTGTGGTGGCAGAGAGAATGCGTTCAAGTCAGATACAGAATTTGTTTTGTCATGTACACAGTGTGGTTGAGATCATATACATGGATAAAATGGTCATACACACATAGTTTGGCCATGCGTACAACGAATATAAGTAGCATCAATGATGCTGTAATTTCAGAATAAGTACCGTATAGGTCGCCTACAAGTGTGTTGGTGTGTGATTTCATACATACATCTGTGTTTCATACCGTGTCAATCAAGTTGGTGTGATTTACACAGATACACTAAGTGTGATGTCGGATAACAGTGGTTGTGAGTGTCATTCGTACAACATGTGAAATGTCATATGCCACTGATATGATGTCATAAACATAGTAGGTGTGTTGTTATAGATACAGTGCTGTGATGTCACAAGTATAGTGTATGTGATTCAAATACAGTGCGTTATGATTTCATTAATAGAGTGGTTGTGGATGTCCATGAATACCGTCTCGTGATGGCATAAAACGGTGGTTTTAATTGCTGATTACAGTGAGGATGTGAGGTTGGTGTAGAAGTGCCCAAGTTCCATATATATGGCGAGTGTGATGTTTAATACAACGATTGGTTGTGATGTTTCAAAACAGTCGTTGTGTATGACAGACTGATTAGTGGTTGTGATGTCACATGTGTAGTGTATTATATGTTTGCCCTATATACTGGATGTAGTTTCATGAAATAGAGTTGTGATGTCATAAGTACAAGTAGTCCTGAAGACTCAAGGTGTGGATGTGATGTTATATATAGTTCATAGGATGTCACGCATATTGTTGGTTTGATGGCATACAAAAGGGGTGTTGATATCAGTGAAGAAATTGTCATGACAAACAGATACAGTGGTGTGATGTCATGCCTGTAAGTGGATGTGATTGTCAAAAATACTGTGGTTTGCAGTAATAGAGTATATGACCGTTCATTCTGTAGTCTGCAAATGAAGTCACACATATGCCTAGTGTGGTCTGTCATCAACACAGAGTGTTGTGATGTCATAGTACCATAGGTGTAGTATTACATGACATAAATATAGTGGATATGATGCACACTATAATATTTACGATGAGATATCATACATATATTGGCCGTGTATACCATCGAGTAGGAGGTTGAGTGTGATGACACGTGTACAGTGGACGTGATGTCATAAATAAAGTTGTGTGTACATCATAATGATTGAAGGTGTTATGTCATATGCTGTGCATATGATGTCACACATATAGTGGCTGTGTTATGTCATACGTACACGATGTTTTGATAATAGTAGATACATTGGGTGTGATGACACTCATAGCAGTGGGTGTGATATCCATAGGGTTTAGGGAATGAGATGTCATTCACCGGATGGATGTAATGTCATAGCATAGGAAATATCTGATGTCATGAATCGCAGTGGTGGTGATGTCATAAGATACTGACCTTCATTGATGTCATAAATTTGAATGTATTTCTTGTAGAATGTGTATATGGAGTCATACTATGCCAATTGTGATGACTTCCATACTTGTTGTGATGTCATCGAGTAACAGCGAAGTGTGACGACACGGATACAAGTGTTGTGATGTCAAATAGAGTGTTGTTGATGTCTAGAAGTTAGCCGTTGTCCTTCGTCATGAATGCAGTATGTGTGAAGCATATTATATATGCGTTTGGATGCATCAAGATATTGAGTAGAAGGCGAGACAGAAGGTCTGTATGTCATAAGTCAGCCATGAATCATACAGAAGTATGAGGCATGCATATAGGGTGTGTATTTATCCTGAACTGGAGGTTTTAATTGATACACAGGCGATGGATGAACCAAACAATATCCATTCAGATATGGATAATTTACAGCATCGGTGGTCTGGTTAGAATATATATGTGGTGATATCAATGATTCAGGAGATTTGGATGAAACGACAAAGTGTAAAACAAAAATAAGTTCATGATATAGGCATAAAAACATACATATACTGTGGATGTCATACAACATTGTCAAATCATCAAATAAGTTTTGATACACAAAGCAGTGAGCAGACCAATATGGAGTGATGATCATGGTTCAGCTTGGCTGTCATAATAAGTATTGACTCATAAAATGATGTATCCTTATATACGTATATGATTTAAAAATATATTTTTGTAATGTCATACAACCAAATTTTTGATATATGGAAAGATGTGTTAACACAGATACATTTTCTGCGATGTTCGAATAGAGTGAATATGATTTTTTATACAATGGTTTTGATTCTCAACATAGTCATGAATCTCATAAATACAGTGGGATTTACATCAATACATGGATAATGAACAGATACCATGGGAAAATGTCAAATATACCGTGTGATGTTTAAAAATGGGGTTTTTTATGTCAAATGTTTGGGGTTGATTTTCTTTTAAGGTAAAAAAAATCTATACATATGACAAGTGAAGTCGAACAAAGATGGGTTTTACATTGTCAAAACAGTGGGTGTGATACTCAATTAGGCTGTGAGTCACATGTATAGTGTATATTTGGCCCTGCATACTGGATTTTTTTTACATTAATTTTTTGCTGTCATAAGTACGGGGGTGTTATACAAAAGCATGGTTTTGGATGTTCTTACATGCATATGATGTCACACATGGGGTTCGTTATTTTATACAAAAGTGGATGGTATCACGGAATATGTGAGACAAAAAACACTTGGTGCGATGTCTGAAGAGGAAATGATGTCTTGCCTGAAATGGGTTTTCTCATAAAATGTGGTTTGCTGTGATAACATATGATTCGTCTAAGGGGGAAATGATGCAACAATGCCAGTGTGGGGTTTACAAACCGAGGGGTTTTGGGTCAACCGTGATACCATGTCACAAATATAGTGGGGTAGGAAGTCACACAACTGGATGTGATAAACATACATACATTGGCTGTGATACCATTGATTGGTGGGGTGTGGATGACATAGAATACAGTGGGGACGTGAGGTAATATAGTGGAGTAATTTATATTATAGGTGGGACCTTATGTCATATAGATTTGGTGTGATGACATAAAGAATTGATTGATGTCCATATGTAATGCACATATTATATCAAATATTTAGTGAGAATATTCTTCGCACTCTGGTTTGAAAATTGAAACAATCATTGAGGACACAGATACATGGGTGGGATATCAAGGACATAGTGCTGTCGAAGCACCCAATGCTTGTAGTCATAACACTGTTTATGCCAGACTAAGTATATTCTTTACGTAGTGTGTGATGTCAGCGAACATCCATTGTTAGATCACACAAATATAATGTGCTGTCACACACATAACGACATTCCCTATGTAGTGCGTATTTCATGGTAGACGCATGTGAGTCATACATACTAAGACTTTCCGATAAAGTGTGGATATGAGGTTATGTATATGTGCGTACGCGGTGGGCATACTTAAGCCCACCTGTGATTTCTTACATATGTTTATCGGCACAGATAGGTGGGTGATGACATGATTTAACAGCAGTGGGTGATGAATGGGCAGAGAATAAAATTGGGTTTTTACAACTGCAGATACAGAATCACATGTGTTGTCAGTCTAACCATTATTTATTACAGTGTGTGTGAGATCATCATATAGTGGAGTATGATAGTCATAAACAATGTAGTATGGCGAGTGCCTATATGATGACTAATTGTACACAAACGACGAAGTTATATATGTGTCAGATCAAAGAGTGCGAATAATAATGTTGGTCCATAATACCAGTATTCCGTTAGTTGTGTCCTACATGCTGTGTGTGTGATTTCATACATACATCATAGGGTTTCATACATCAATCAAGGTGAGTGTGATTACACAGATACAGTATGTGTGGATGTCGGATACAGTGTTGTGTTGTCATTCATACACCATGTGAAACGTTCATATACACTGAGAATGAATGTCAAAAACATAGTAGGTGAGATGTTATAGATAAACTGGCTGGCTTATGTCACAGTAATAGGTGTATGTGCGATGTCAATATTACAGTGCGTGTGATTTCATGAATAGAGTTGATGTGATTCAATAATACCAGTCTCGGATGCCATAAACCGGTGGTTTTAATGTCATAAAGTGATGATGTGATGTCGAGTATTGTAGCGCCAAGTTGCCTTATATAGTGAGGCGATTATATAGCGCGAGCGCGCGACGAGTGGGGGTGTGAGTGTTGTCAATAGCAAACCTGTGATGACCCACAGATTAGTGGTTGTACTGTCACATGTGTGAGTTAATAGGGTTTCCTTATAATACTGATGTAGTTTCATTTATAGAGGTGGTTGTAAGTCATAAGTTCACGTAGTCTGAAGACTCAAGTTGTGGATGTGATGTTATATTTAGTGCATAATGGATGTCAACCCAAAAATATTGTTGGTTTGATGGCATACAAAAGTGGGTAATCGTGAATAAATAAAAGAAAATTGTCATGACAAAATACAGTGCGAGTGATGTCATGCCTGAAAGTATATGCATGTCAAAAATACACTGAGGTTTGGCAGTAATGAAGAGTATATGGTGACGTCTTCGTAGTGCAAATGAATGTCACACATATGCGCGAAGAGTGGTGGAGGAGTAGCCGACGCGAGCTCACACAGTGTCTGTTGATGTCATTTCATAGTGATGTATCATGGCAAGATATATGTGGATATGATGTCACAACATATACTGGATGTGATTATCATACAATATATTCCTTTGATACTCATCGATAGTGTGAGTGTGATGACACGTATAATCAGTGGTAACTGAGCTCAGATATATGGAGTGAATCATATATAGTGACGTTGAAGTCCCACTATCTCATAAAGTGGTTGTGACGTCATAATTGAGTGGATGTTATTGTCATATGCAGTGCATATGATGTCACATATCTATAGTGGCTGTGATGTCATACGTACACTGTTTTTGATAAAGTAGATAGCCCATTGGTGTGATTGACACATATATGTGGATTGTGTGTGATATCATAGGGTGTAGGGTATAGATGTCATTCACCGTGGATGTTAATGTCATATATAGAGATCTGATGTGCTGGAACTTGGCAGTCGGTGTTTGGTGATATCATAAAATACCTGGAGCATTGATTGCATCGCGATTTTTGTTTGATGAAATGTGATTTCTCTAGTACAATTGTGTAGGGGTGCCTCATACTTATGCCAAGTGTGATGACTTCCATTCTTTTGTGATGTCATCGTTACAGCAGTGGTGACGACACGGATGAGCAGTTTGTGCTGATCAAATTTAGTGGGTTGATGATCAGGAATAGCCGTTGTTTTTGTCAATGCAAAGCAGTGACAGTGTGATAGCATATATATGATAGATGCATAAATATTCGGATTATGTCATACTTGATCCTGACTGACATAAGTGCACCATTCAGCATACGTATATAGTCATACATATATGTGTGTGATGGATCCTAAAGATGATGTGTGTAATTAAATAAAAACACTGTTGATGACCCTAGACACTATGAATCTTCATATAAGTGGTGAATGGTTATATATCAGCGTTCGCTTGTTTTATCATATATAGTGTAATCAGAATTATGCGAGTTAGGTGTTACTACAATGGTGAAAGCATAAAAGATTGATGTACTGATAATAATGCACAAGACCAGAGATAACGGTGTGTGTCATATTATACAGCTTGTTCCAGTTATCATCAATTAGAGAGGATTTTTGATTACACAGGTACAGTTGTTGAATGCAATTGTTCAGATATTGTGAGAGAAATGTGATATCAATAAAAACAGGTTTGCCAATTGCTTGGTCCAAATGAATTGTGGTATGATCTCATAAAATTTGGATCCATGTGATGACTTTATAGTATTATTTGATATATGTTATTAAACTATATATGGTTGATTTGATGTTCATACATACTCCAAGGTGGTGATATGATGGAAAAGAGTGGCTTCGTAGTGTGTGAGTGATGAGACACAGATACAGTTGTCTGCGTTGCTACAATCTAGAGTGAATATGATGATTTTATACAATAATTATGATGTCAGCATACATAGTCGATGATGAGATCTCATAAATTGACAGATGGTATGATATCATCAATACAGTGGATGTGTGATGACAACCAGGATACGGTTTTTTGATACGTTGTCTAAGTAATAACTGTGTGTTGATGTCTTAATAATATAAAAAAAACGGTGTTTTGACTGTCTGCAGTATAACTATGAGGATATGCTAGTGTGTAGTTCTTCTGATATGCATAGTGCTATATACATATGCCGCATATTGGGATAGTCATACAAAGAGTGGGTTGTGACATTGTCAATACAGTTCGGTTGTGATGACTCAGTTATTACTGGCTGTCCGATGATGTTCACATGTGATAATGTAAAAATATGTTTGCCCTGCTAATACTTGGATGTGTGTTCTCATAATAGAGGTTTGTTGACTGTCAAAGTACAGTAGTGTGATGAACAAAACAGCTGTGGATGTGATGGTACTATGTCAGTGCATATGATTGTTCACACCATGTTGAGTGGGTGTGTGACGTCCATACAAAACACGTCCGGCATCCCCCCCCGTGTTATATCATGCGGAGTATTGTGATGACAAAGATACACTTACGGTTGCGCATGTCTGATAGAGTAAGATGTAAGAATGATGTCAGTTGCCTTGAAAGTGGATGTGACATCATAAAATATGTGCGTTTAGCTGGGTCAGAGCGGGATGTGATGACATCTAATAAGTGCAAATGTTGTCATATATAGTGCCCGCAGTGTGCGTTAGTCTCTTACAACCGAGTGTTTGATGTTATCATACATAGTGGGTGTCCATGTTCACAAATATAGTGGATAAGAGTGGTCACACGTATAAATGGATGTTTATCATAACATATAGTGGCTGAGATGTTACAATACGACTTGGGTGGGGGGTGATGACACAGATACACGTGTGACGTGAGGTCAGATATAGTGGTTAGTGATGTCATATATAGTGACGTGATGTCATAAGGAGGTTGTGATGTCATAAATAGAGTGGATGTGGATGCTCACTATGTATTCACATATGATTGTCATATAATTAGTGGAGATGGATGTCATACACACACGGGGTTTGTTGAAATTGATACATTCATGTGATGATGACAGATACAGTGGGTGTGAGATCAAACATATGGCGGTGAGAGCAACAACAGGCTTTATTGTCATAATCACTGTGTTTGATGCCATCATTAAGCAGATATGTCTAATTAACCTAGTGTGGGTGATGTCATATGAAACAGTCATTGTGAGAACTCAACATCATAGAGTGAATGTGCTGTCACAACACAGTCTGTAGACGACATGTCATATGCGTAGTCTCGGTTTGATTCAGGTATCCGGTGCATGTGATATCATACATAGCTAAGGATTTTGTCATAAAGTGGTGGTTTGAGTTCATGTATATCATATGCTACCTTACCCCCTTATTCCTACATATTGAGGGAGTCTTCACAGAGTTTGTGTGATTACTGATACAGTGTGTTGTGCAAGTAAGGTGTTTCAAGTCTGATGATAAACACTTAGTTGTCCCATCTACACACATGTGGGTGGAAGATCATGATTATAGTAGCTGATATGACTGACATGAAACCTAAGTGTTGCCATGCTTACAAACAACTTATATGATACCTCTTCAAGATGGCATGTAATTCATATACAGTGCCTATTTGTGTCCTACATCTGTTGTTCTGATTCAATACATACGAACCCTATGATCACATAGCCGTCAATTCAATCTATGTAGTGATTAAACAGATACTGTAGTGTTGATATCAGGATACACATGGTTGTTTGGTCAAATCATACACCATTAGAAAGTGTCATACTGAAACGAAGAACTGTTATGATGTCACAACGAACAAAGTAGGATGTTGTTGATTATAGACACAGTGGCTGTGATGCACAAGTATAGTGTATGTGATGTCATATACCAGTCTGTATGATTCATATATAAGAGCGGACATGACGTTATGAATACTGTCTCACGAGATGCCCCCATAAACTGTTGTTTTTATGTCAATAAAAGATGAGGATGTGGATGTCGTTTTGGCAAAGAGTTCCATATAGATCAGTGTGATTAATACAACAGTGATATGTGTCTATTACATCGTTTGATACACAAGTATGTTGTGATGTCACATGTGTATGATATGTTAGCCCTTATACTATGGAGTGCTGTAATAGTTTATGTCATAGAGTACAGTGAGTCTGAAACTCAAGTGATTGAGTGATATTTATCATAATAGGTCACCTTATGGTTTTGGTTTTGATGGCATACCAATGTGGGAGTGATATCACTGAAGAAATTGTACATGACAACAGATACAGTGGGTGTGATGCATGCCTAAGTGGATACGATCCTCAAAAATACAATGTGGTTTCGCATTAATAAGGGTAGATTGTGACGCTTTCTGTAGTAGCAAGAAGGATGTCACACATATGCCCTAATCAATGTATCATCAACACACATGTTGTGAGTGTCCAGTACAGTTAGTGTGTATCATGTGCATAGAATATAGTGGATATGATGTCACACGATCCTAGATGTGATATCATACATGATATGGCCGTGTCACCCATCTGATAGCCGTGAGTGTGATGACGACGTATTACACAGGGATGAGAGGTCAGATAGAGTGGAAGTGATCTTCATAAATAAAGGGTAGTACGCATAAAGATGGATATATGTACAATATCCGCACAGTTGTATGATTCACACATATAGTGCTTAGTGATCGTCATAATCTACACTGGTTTTTGATAAAGTAGATTGTTGGACGTGATGTATGACACACATAGGTTTGATGATGATGATCAGAGGTGTTAGGGTTAGGGGATGGATATGTCCATTTCACTCGTTGAGGTTTTTCGTCACTAATATAGGAGATTCTCGATGTCGATGAACTGCAGTGGGTGATTGATTTCCTACCATCTCAATACTGACAATTGATTCATAAATTGAAGAGAATGTGATTTCTTGTAAAATGTGGTATAGGTGTCAGACGGATGCCAAGGTGGATACTATCCATACTTGGTGTGGTAGGTCATCGATACAGCGGTGTGACGACAACTGATACGGAGGTTGTGATGTCAAATATAGTGGGTGTGACTGTCAGGAGATAGCTCCGATATGTGTTGTCATAGAAAGCAGTGTGTGTGCAGTTTTATATCATATATATGTGGACAGTGATTTGGTCATAAGGTATACTGGATGAGATTGTCATACATATGAGAGTGTCTGATGTCATAGAAGTTCTTGCACATGTCTGGCCATTTCTGAATATAGTCATACATATAGATGTGTGTGACCTAGATCCTAAGAAGTGGATGTGGTGTATGATTGATACACTTTGGTTGTGTTGTTGACCCAGATACAATGAGAAAGCAGTCGTTCCCGAGATAGGTGTATGAATTCGAAGAGTATAACATCGTGTTGTCTTGTTGTGATGAAGTCATATATAGGGTGGTTGAGATTGTCATGAAGCTTAGGATGTAATGTTATGATGACTAACAATGGTGTTAAATCATAAATGAGTGGAATGATGTGAACGGTTAGTATAGATGCATAAATTGTCATACATACACTGGTTGTGAGAGGTCATATATACAGTTGTATTCCAGACCGATCATACCAATAGAGTAGTTGTGATGACACAGATACAGTGGATGCAATGTCATATAGTGGGAAGTGATATCATGAGTACAGTGCATTCTGCTGTTGGCTGTCAAAAGTAAATGTGGTGTGATCTCATAAAATTGTATGTGATCCATTTATATGTGTGTAAATATAAATGTTAAACAAATAGTATGGTGTGATGTCATACATACCAAGGGTGTGATATGAAATGAAAGTGTGTGCGCTCCACGTGACCCACACAGATTAACAGGTTTCTGCATTTATGCTACTAATAGAGTGAATATTGATGTTTTAATACAATGGCTATGATGTCGTCATACATTAGTCGATGATAATCTCATTAAATACAGATGTATGATATCTTCCTATAACAGGAGTTTTTGAACATCAGATCGCTTTGAGTACAATGTCCCAAATATACAGTGTTTTGATGTCTTAAAAATTGTGGTTTGATGTCATAATGATGAGGATGTGATTTCTCTCTATGAGTCAAATAATATCAATACATATGCCCAAAGTGTGGAAGTCATACAAAGAGTGGTGGTGAACATTGTCAGATACATGTGGGTGCTGGAACGACTCAGAAATTACTGGCTGTGATTCACATGTATAGTGATATGATTGACACCTGCATACTTGAATTGTGGTTTCATAAATAGACGTTCGTTGTGAGTGCTGTCATCAAGTCCACATTAAGTGTGTACAAAAGCATAGTGTGATTTGATGATATTATAGTGCATATGATGTCCACACATATAGTGGTTGGATATCATGACAAAAGTGGTCTGTGATATCAGCGGAAGTACACTTGATATCACCGCGATACACATGGTGACGAATGTCTGATAATTGAGTATGAATGTCATGCCATGACGTGAGATGTGACATCATAAAATATGTGAGTTTGCTGTGATAGAGTCCCCGAATGTGATGTCCATCTATAGTGCAAAATTGATGTCATACATGATAGCCGAAGTGTGGTGTCAAACAACACCGAGGTTGTTTTGTTGATGTCATACCCCAATAGTGGGTATCATGTCACAAATATAGTTTGATAGAGGTGGTCACACCCCCTATAGCTGTAATATGTGAAACCACCTACTCAAACAGTATTATATGGCCGTGAAATGACCAACCGATTTGGTGGGTGTGATGACACAGGAATACAGTGGACAAGAGGTCAGATATATGTGAGTGATTTCATAATATAGTGGACGAGATGTCCATAAACGTGGTGTCCAGGTCATAAAGTGACTTGAATGAGTAGAAGATCATATGTAAATGCTACATGATGATTGTCATCATATTAATTTAGGTGATGAGGATTGTCAGTGTGACACAACAGTCACCTGGTTAGATGAAATATGATACATGTTCAGTGTGATGACAAGACAGAATACAGTGGGTCGATGAAAACAGTACATATGGCTGTGAACATGCAATGATGGCTTGTATTGTCCAGAACACTGCTTGTATGAAATCCGCGAATAGAACGTAATATTGTCCAAAAATGTATTGTGTGTTATAAGATGTCAACGAAACAGGTCATGTGTTTAATAATCTCACATTTAGTGACTGTGATAGTCACACTCAGTAGATGACACATGACCAAGACTCTTTAGGTGCGTGTGATGTCATAGGTAGAAGTAGCTATGTGATTTGCGATAAATACTATCAACAAACGGATTATTGTTCCATAAACGTGTGGATTATGATGTCATGTATATCTGGTGGGGGGGCATAGGATGGCATATCATAAGCCACCGTGTGATGATCTCCATAGTAGGTGGTGGTGATGGTCTTCCACAGATTGGTGTGGATACATATACATGGTTGCGAGAGAATGGTTTTCTATCATCAGAACTTGTGCTGCATCTAACAGTGTGGGTATCATCAAAATAGTGGTATATGATGTCATAATCATATGGTTGCCATGCTTAAAACACAGAATAGTCATCTAGTCATATTATTCATATCATTGCCGATTGTGTCCTTCATCGGGTTGTTCAACATCATAGGGTATCATACCAGGCAATCCTAAGTGTTGATTCCAACAGATACTAGTAAGTGTGATGTCGGATACAGGGGTTGTGTTGTCATTCGTACAACATGTAAAATGTCATATCCACTGAATATATGCCCAAAAAAAAAAAAAAAAAAAAAAAAAAAAAAAAAAAAAAAAAAAAAAAAAAAAAAAAAAAAAAAAAAAAAAAACCCCCCCCCCCCCCCCCCCCCCCCCCCCCCCCCCCCCCCCTAAAAGGGTTTTTAAAAATTTGGGTGATTCAAATAAATGTTTGAAAAATTTGGGTTTTGATTTTTTAAAAAAGGGAGTAAAATGGTGTGCAAAAAAGTGGTTTATTCTTTGAAATTTTTTAAAAAAAAAGGTTTAAGGGAAAAATTTTAAAAAAATTTTTGTGTAAAATTTTGGGGGCGTTTTTTTGGGAAAAAATTTTTGGGGTTTGTTGCAAAACGAATTTTTTTAAAGTTTGGGTAAGTAAAATGGTTTTGTTAAATTGATAGATTTCATTTTTTTATACAAGGGGTTTTTTTAAATTTTTAAACAAAAACGGGGGGATTTTTTTAAAATGTTTTGTACCAAAAAAGGGTGGGTAAAAAAGGGGTTTCAAAGTCAAAATTGGGGAATTTTAAAAATTTTTTTTAAAATTTTTTTTAAATAAATGGATTTTTTAAATGGGGTAGTTTAAGAATTAATTTTCATAAATTGGTGACAATGGGATTGATCATAATGGGGGAAAATTTTAGGATTTAGGGGTTAAAGTTTTATTTTTTTTCCCTTACAGGTGTTTTTTGGTGTTTTAATTTGGGGTGAAAAAAAAAAGGGTTTTATAAAAATGGGGGGGTTTTAAATTTGATAATTTTAAATTTTAAATGTTGTTTTTTTGGAAATTTCATAAAGGGGTTAAATGAAAAAAATTGAATTTTTAAAAGATAGTAAAAACCATTTGGATTTTTCAAACAAAGGAATTTAAAATGGGGTGGGAAAAAATGGTTTAAAAACTTATTTGTTGAAATTTCAGGTTATTATAAAATGGGGGAAAAAAAACTTTAAAGTAATTTTAAACGGGGTATGTTTTCTAATGTAGGAAACCCAAAATTTGTTTTAAAAATGGGTGAGGGGCCCAAAGTACATGGGCGAAAAAAGGGGTGGTTAAAATGGGGTTTTGGGGATTTTTGGGGGTTTTCAATTTTATAGTGTTAATAAAAAAAATAAAAGGGGTGGGGGTTGGAAAAGTTAATTTCATTTTGGGGGTTAAATAAATTTTCGGAATTTTTTTTGGGGAAAATCCATAAAGCCAGTATTAAAAAGTGTGTAAAAAATTTTTGATTTAATGGATTTTTTAAAAAGGGGGTTTAAAATTCAAATTTTTGGGGGTATTTTATTAAAAAAATAAAGGGGGGGGGTTTTTAAGGGTTAAAAAGGGGTTTAATTTTAAAAAGTGGTTTGCCAATTACGGAAAAATTCTTATAAAAGGGGGAAATAAAAAAGGGTGGTGTTTAAAACCGGGGTGATGCAAAAAGGGGGATGAAAAATTTAGTATGGAAAAATTTTTTATAGTAAATGTATAAAAATTGGGAAAAAAGTTTGGTGGGGAATGGTTTAAAAGTTTTGCTAAAATTAGCATTAAAATTTTTTTTTCCCGGGAAAAGGGTTGTTTTAAAAAAATTTTTTCATAAAAAATGCAAAATTTTAACATACACAGTTTGGGGTTTAAAAAAAATTAGTGTCAAAAAGGAGGGGAAAAAATATTGGGGGTTTTCCCGATGGGGGTTTCCAATGTTTTAATTAAAAAAGTGGGTTAAAAAGGGTTGTTTAAAATTTTTAAATAAAAAGGTGGCCAAAAATTTTTTTCAAAAGGAAATGTTTAAAAAAGGGGTTTTAAAGTAAGGGATGTATAAAAAATTTTGGGGTTTTTTGGGGGGGGAAAGAATGTTCAAATTAAACTTGGGGAAATTAAAAAAGTGTTTCAAAAGGGTGTGGAAAAAATTTTTTGAAAAAATTTTTAAGTAGTCAAACTTTTATTAAAAATTGTGTGAAATATGGGGTTTATTTTTAAACATAGTTTTAAAATTTAAAAAACCTATATGAAAAGAGGAATTCCCCCTATTTTTTTGTTTTTTTAAAAATTTTAAAGGGGGGGAAAAAGAAATTTTTTTTAAAATCGAAAAGGTTGGGGTTTTTTTAAAACTTTTGGGGTTTTTAAAAAATTTCCCAAAAACAAAAATTTGGGGGGTTTTGTTTAAAAAAATGGGGTTTAAAATTTTTTTGTTAAAAAAAGGGGGGGTTTAAAAATTGGTTTACTTAAAATTTGGTTAACCAAAAAGGGGGTTTTAAATTTTTGGGAACTTGGGTTTGGGGTTTTCAAACCCAAATTAAAGGGGTTAATTTAAATTGTTTTTTAATTTGTTATTTATAATAAGGTTCATTTAAAATGTTTTTTAAAAAAGGGGTTTTTGGGAAGTTTTTACCCAAATGGGTTAAAAAGTAGTTAAATTTGTTTTTATGCCATGGCGGGGGAAAAAAAAAAGGGGGGTGCCAAAAATTTTTGGGGGTTTTTTCCAAAAAAGGGTTTGTTTATTTCCGGTTTTTTAAAAATTTGTTTTGATAAAGTTTATTTGAACCCTTTTGGAAAGATTAATTTTTTTGGGGTTCAAAAATTTTTTCAAAAAGGTTTAAATTTTTTTTTAAAAAAGGGTTTTTTCATAAAATTTGGTGTAAAAAAAAATTTTGTAAATTAAGTCTTTAAAAAATTTTTTGCAAAAATTTTGAAAACCAAAATTGGGAATCAAATGGGGGTTTTTATGCCAAAATAAGTTTTAAAAAACTTTTTTAAAATAAAAAATTTGGGGTTTGAAAATTTGGGGGTAAATAAAGGGGTAATAAAAAAGGGTTTTTTATAATGGGGGAGGTAAAGAGGGGGGTTTGTCATAAATGGGATTTTAAACAAATTGGGGGAAAGGGTGGGTTGTAAGTATACGGGGGGTTTGAAAAAATGGGTGTATAAAAAAAGGGGGTGAAAAATTTTTTGGTTGGGTAATTAAATTGGTTGTGGCAATAGGGTGGGGTTTAAAATTTTTTTTTTAAAAGGAAAATTGTTTTTTAAATTTATTTTAAAAAAAGGGGGGGGTTTAATTTTAAAAGGGGGGTTTTGGAAAATATGGGGTTATGTGCCCAAGGGGGGGGGAAAAAACGTTTTAAAAAAAGGGTTTAAAATATTTTAATTTTATGTTAATTAAATTTTTTTTTATGGTTTTCCTGGTTTGATTAAAGGGGTATGTAAAATTAGGTTGTTTAAAAAAGGTTTGTTTTAAAAATTTAGTTTAAAAAACTTTTTTGAAAAATAAAGTTGGGGCAAAAAATTCTTAAAATTTTTTTAAAAAGGGGGGTTTTAAAAAAAGGGGAATGTGAAAAAAATTGGTTTGAAAAATTAAAATTTGTGTGATTTGGAAAGAAAAAAATTTTTGGGGGTTTGATCCCCAAATAGGGTTTAAAAAAGTACATTAAAAAAATTTTGGGGGGGAAATAAAAATTTTTTAAAAATGTTTTAAAAAAATTATTATAAAAAAAGGGGTAAGATAAATTTTTTAAGTAAAAGGGAAAAAAGGGTGAAAAAAAAGGTTTTTTGGGGGAAAAAAAATTTTTTTCTAAAAATGGATTAAATTTTAATGTAATTTTTAAAAAATTTTTAATTAATTCATAAAAATTGGAATTAAAATTTTGTGTAAACCAAAGGGTTTGGAAAAATTTTGTGTTTAAAGGGGGTTTTTTATAATTTGTTTTAAAAAAATGGTTATAAACCAATTTTTTTAAAAAAAAGGGGGGGTGAAATTTTATGGTGTGATTTAAAAAAGGGTTGTGTATTTAGAATTGTTTCCCCTTGGGGGGGTTTTTTAAAAAGAAGGTTTGTCTTTAAAATTTGGGGAAATTAAAATGTGGGGTGTTTTTGATGCAAAAAAAGGGTTTTTAATAAAAGGGGTTGTTTCAAAAATTTTGTATAAAAAGGGTGGGGAATAAGTAAAAGAGTAAACCAATTGGTGAAAAATTAAAAATTTGGTTGAATCCAGGGGGGTTTGTGATGACATAGAAAAGGGGGGATTATAAAAAATTTAAAATTTAAAGGTTTTTTCAAAAAAGGTTTTTGTAAAAAAATTTTTGGAAAAAAATTTTATAATTTATTCATAATTGCGGGGTTTTAAAAGGGGTTTTTTGGAAAATAAAAATTAAGGGTAAAATGGTGGGTAAAATAAACGGAAAAAAATTTTAAAATTTTTTTAAAATTTTTTAAAAGAATAATTTTTTAAAAAAGGGTTTTTAAATTGGAAAAAAATTTGGGGCCAAAAAATGGTGAAAGAAAAAGATTTAAAAATGGTTTTTTAAAAGGGTTTTATGTTTAAAAAAATTTTGTATAAATTTTTTTGAAAAAAGGTTAAAGAAAAAATTAAATTTGCAAAGTTTTTGATTTTAAACGGTTTTTAATTTTAAAAAGGGTTTGTGGAAAAAGGTTTTTGAAAAAAGGGGGTTTTCTTTAAAGTTTGGAAAATGGGCATGTTTTAAAAATTTTTGGGTTTTTTAAAAAGGGGTAGAAAAGTGGGGGAAAAATTTTGTCAAATTTGGTTGTTCCCCCAACGGGGGTTTAAAAATAAATGTTTGGGGAAAAAATTTAAAGTTGATGCTTTTTTTTAAAAAAAGGGAATCATAAAATGTTTTTCAAACTTTGTGTTTGTTAAACAGTTTTTTAAATTTTGTAACAATACGTTTTTTTCAAAAAAAGTGGGTTGATTATACCCAGCCCAAAAAGTTAATTTTTAAAAAAGAATTTTTTTTAAAACCTGGTTTTTAATTCATTTTTAAAATTTTGTATTCAAAAAAGGTTTTTTTAAAGAAATTTGTGGCCAAATTTGTGTATTTTTTTTGGGGGGTTTTTTTTAAAAAGGGTTTTAGTATGTTTTTTTTAAAAGGGGTTTTTTTTTATAAAGGGGGTTGAGGGTTTTAAGGGGGGGTTTTAAAAAAAGTGTTTTAAAAGTGGGTATTACTTGGGTTTGTCCCCTTTTAATAATTGTTTTTTTATGGGTTTTAATTTTAAAAAATTTATTTAATTTTTAAACAAATTTTGGTTTTTTTTTAAAATAAAAAGGGTTTAATTATTTTTTCGGGTTAAAAATTTTTGGGCCCGGAAAATAAAAAAAGTGGTTTAAAGGATTTAATCAAAAGGGGTTTGAAAAAATTTTTGGTAAAAACCCTTTTTGAATCTTTAAAAAGGTTTAATAAAAAGTGGTGCAAATTTAGGGTTTAAAAACCCCTTTTTGATAAATTTGGTAAACCCCTTTTTGGGTAAAAATAATGGGGTTTAATTAAAATGTACAATAAAAGGGGGTTTATAATTTTTTGGGCCAAAAGGCTTAAATCCAAAAAGGGTTTAAAAGTGAATGGTTTTTGAAAAAAAAGGTGGGGAAAGGGGGGGTTATGTATTAATTTGGGTAGCTTTAAAAAAAATTTTTTTAAAAATTTTTTGGGGGATGAAAATTTGGTTTTTAAAAAAAAAATTTTGTTTAAAATTTTGAAAATTTTTTTAAAAAATTCAGTTGTGCTTCCAAAGTTTTGAGCCCGGGCCCCAAAACAGGGGTTTTAAATGGGGTTATCGATAGGTGTGTTTTAAAAAACAGGGGGGTTTTTTAAAAAAATTTTAAATAATCAGGAGGGTTTGTCAAAAATGGGGTTAATAGATGCTGCTTGTGAGTCAAAATATAGTGTGTGATTAGAAGGGGATGTGGTAAAAAGATAAGGGGTTTAAACCCCCAAAAAGGATGGTTCAGATATGGGGGTTAATAAAAAAAGGGTTTTTTTTGTTGGGGGTTTAATGGGTTGGTTTTTAAAAAATTTTCTGGGGGTTTGTATTAAAAGGTGTGAAACTAAAGGGGTGTATTTTATTAGGGGAAAATTCACAAAAAAAGGGTTTTTAAATTTTTAAGTACAAAAATGGTGTGAAACAATACAGGGTTGAATTAAAAAGTTTGGTAAATAAACGTACATTCTATGTTTAACGTTTGGTTTTTTAAAAAAAAAATTTTTTTTTAAATATAAAAAATTTTGGTTAAAAAAAAAAGGAGTTTGTAAAAGTTTTTTGGAAAAAAAGGGGAAAAAAAATTATTTTTGGGAAATTCAAGGTTGAGCCAAAAAAAAAGGGGTTTTAAAAAGGGATGATGCCAATCCGTGGAAATCAAAAAGGGGGTTAATCAAAATGGGGGTTTGATGAAAAAAAATTGTTTTTTCCAAGGGAAAAAAATTTTTTTCCCCGAGGATTTTAATTTTGGTTTAAAAAATTTTCTTAAAACAGGGGTGTTGCTTTAAAAATTGTTCAAATTTTGGGTTTTTTAAAAAAGTTTTTAAAAAAGGTTGGGGTTTTTAAGAAAAGTGTAAAGGGGAAATTTTTTGGGGCCCAAAAGTGGGTGAAAAAAAATTGGAGGAAACGGATTGATGAAAAAATTTTTAAATTTTTAAAAAAAAATTTGTTTCCCGGGGGAAAAAAATAATTTGGGGTTTTGATAAGGGAAAGGAACAAGGGGGGTTTCCCCAAATAATATTGGGGCAAAAGTGGGGTAAAAAAAGGGTTTTCAAAAAAATTGGGGATAAAAAGGGGGGGGAAAAAAATGGTGAGTCAAAATTGGTGTTTAAAATAAAAGGGTAATTTTTTTTGGGAATTTTTTAAATGGGGGTTTAAATGGGTTTAAAAAATTGGGTGTGACAATTTAAATTTAGATTTAAAAAGGTGTAAAACGGGGGGGAAAAATTAAATTTGTTTAAACCAAAAAGGGGTTTGTATAAACATGTGTTTTGAAAAATTTTAAAATTTATTAGAAAAGTTGTAAAAAAAAGGGTAGTTTTTTGGGGAAAAAATTGAAGGGTTAAAAATTAAATGGTTTAAAAAAGGGTTGTTAAAAAGGGTTTTTGGGGTTTAATATTTTTCAGGTTAAATTTGGGTTTTTTTTAAAGGTGGGGGGAAACATAAGTTGTTTAAAAAGTTTCGGTAATCAAAAAAAATTTTTTTTTACACGGTTGGTGGTTAAAGGGGATAATTAAAAATGTTTGCCATTTTAAAACAAAATGTTTTTAAGTCTTAACATTTTTCCCTTTTCCAAAAATTTTTGGGGTGTTTTTAAAAAAAAAAGTTCAAATCTTGGGTTGGTGATTAAAATACAGGTCACACGTATACTGGGTGTGATATCATACATATATTGGTTGAGATACCATAGATTGAGTGGGTGTGATGACACAGATACAGTGGACGTGAGGTCAGATATAGTGGAGTGATGTCATATATAGTGGACGTGATGTCATAAGCTGGTGTGATGTCATAAAGATTGGATGTGATGTCATATGTATCACATATGATTTCATATATTTAGTGGAGAGGATGTCATACACACACTGGGTTTGATGAAATTGATACATTCAGTGTGATGACACAGATACAGTTGGTGTGATATCAGACATAGTGGCTGTGAAGCAGGCAATGGCTGAATTGTCATAACACTGTGTTTGATGCCATATAAAGTAGATATGTCATAAACGTAGTGTGTGTGATGTCAACGAAACTGTCATTGTGAGAAGTCACACATATAGTGAATGTGCTGTCACACACAGTAGACATGGCATGTGTAGTGTGTGTGATGTCATGAGTAGAGTGCATGTGATGTCATACATACTAAAGGTTGTTGTCATAAAGTGTGGATATGATGTCATGTATAGTGCATAGGATGGCATACATATGCCTCCTGTGATATCTTACATAGTTGCTGTGATGTCTTTGACAGAGTGGGTGTGATGACATAGAGAGTGGGTGTGGTTGCAGAAAGAATCGGTGTCAAGTCAGATACAGAAATTGTTTTGTCATCTACACAGTGTTGGTGAGATCATATATAGTGGATATGATGTCATAAACATAGTGGTTGCCATGGCTTACAAACACAGATATGATATCATCAAGAGTGCATGTAATGTCATATAGAGTGCCTATTGTCTCCTACATTCTGTGGGTGTGATTTCATACATACATAGAGTTTCATACCATCAATCAAGTTGGTGTGATTACACAGATACAGTAAGTGTGATGTCGGATACAGTGGTTGTGTTGTCATTCGTACAACATGTGAAATGTCATATCCACTGAATATGATGTCATAAACATAGTAGGTGTCTTGTTATAGATACAGTGGCTGTGATGTCACAAGTAGAGTGTATGTGATGTCATATACAGAAGGTTTGATTTCATTAACAGAGTGGATGTGATGTTATGAATACCGTCTCGTGATGTCATAAACTGGTGGTTTTAATGTCATACAGTGAGAATGTGATGTTGTGTATAGTGCCAAGTTGCCATATATATGGCGAGTGTGATGTAATACAACGAGTTGGTGTGATGTTGTCAATACAGTCATTGTGATGACAGAGATTAGTGGTTGTGATGTCACATGTGTAGTGTATATGTTGCCCTATATACTGGATGTAGTTTCATAAATAGAGGTTGTGATGTCATAAGTAAAGTAGTCTGAAGACTCAAGGTGTGGATGTGATGTTATATATAGTGCATAGGATGTCACGCATATTGTTGGTTTGATGTCATACAAAAGTGGGTGTGATATCAGTGAAGAAATTGTCATGACAACAGATACAGTGGGTGTGATGTCATGCCTGAAGTGGATGTGATATCAAAAATACTGTGGTTTGCAGTAATAGAGTATATGGGACGTTTTCTGTAGTGCAAATGATGTCACACATATGCCTAGTGTGGTGTGATCAACACAGAGTGTTGTGATGTCATACATAGTGTGTATCATGACATATATATAGTGGATATGATGGCACACGTATACTGGATGAGATATCATACATATATTGGCCATGATACCATCGATAGGGTGAGTGTGATGACACGTGTACAGTGGACGTGACATCATAAATAACGTGGTGTGACATCATTAATTGTAGGTGTGATGTCATATGTAGTGCATATGATGTCACACATACAGTGGCTGTGATGTCATACGTACACTAGTTTTGATAAAGTTGATACATTGGGTGTGATGACAAACATAGAGTGGGTGTGATATCATAGGTATAGGGGATGAGATGTCATTCACCATGGATGTAATGTCATATATAGGATATCTAATGTCATGAATGCAGTTGTGGTGATGTCATAAATGCTGAGCATTGATGTCATAAATTGTGAATGAGATTTCTTGTAGAATGTGTATGATGTCATACGTATGCCAAGTGTGATGACTTCCATAATTGTTGTGATGTCATCGATACAGCGGGTGTGATGACACTGATAGAGTGGGTGTGATGTCAAATATAGTGGGTGTGATGTCAGAAAGAGCCGTTGTGTTGTCATGAATGCAGTGTGTGTGATATCATATATATTGGATATGATGTCATCAATATATTGGATGTGATGTCATACATATAGGGGTCTGATGTCATAGAGTTCAGGCCATGTCATGCATACTGAATATGATGTCATGCATATAGTGTGTGTGATGTGATCCAGAGACTGGATGTGGTGTAATTGATACACTGCGATTGATGACCCAGATACAATGGATCCAGTGTCAGATATGGTGGATGAGATGGCGGTTACAGCATCGTGTTGTCTGTGTGTGATGGCATATATAGTGTGGGTGATATCATGGATTCAGTGGATATAGTGTAATAACTACAATGGTGTGAAATCAGAAAGAGTAGATGTGTCATTAGGTATAGTGCATAAGATAACATACATAAACTGGGTGTGATGTCATACATACAGTTGTCCAGAGATCATCAATAGAGTGGTTGTGATGACACAAATACAGTGGATGCAATGTCAGATAGTGGGAGTGATATCATGTGTACAGTGCATTTGCTGTCATAAGTAATGTGATGTGATCTCATAAAATGTGGATGTGATGCCTTATATAGCGTATATGATGTTAAACATATAGTTGTTGTAATGTCATACATACCAAGGTTGTGATATGATGGAAAGAGTGTGTGTGAGACACAGATACATTTTCTGCGATGTTACGAATAGAGTGAATATGATGTTTTATACAATGGATATGATGTCGTCATACATAGTCGATGAGATCTCATAAATACAGATGGTATGTATCATCAATACAGTGGATGAGATGACACAGATACCATGGATACGATGTCAAATATACCGTGTGTGATGTATTAAAAAAATGGTTTTGATGTCATAATGTTAGGATGTGATTTCTTCTATAGTGTAATAGATGCTATACATATGACAAGTGTGAAGTCGAACAAAGAGTGGTTGTGACATTGTCAATACAGTGGGTGTGATGACTCAGATTACTGGCTGTGATGTCACATGTATAGTGTATATGTTGCCCTGCATACTGGATGTGGTTTTATCATTAGAGGTTCTGCTGTCATAAGTACGGGAGTGTGATGACAAAAGCAGTGGTTGTGATGTTCTTACAGTGCATATGATGTCACACATGGAGTTCGTGTGATGTCATACAAAAGTGGATGTGGTATCAGCGGAGAGTATGTGATGACAAAGATACACTTGGTGCGATGTCTGATAGAGTGAGAATGATGTCTTGCCTGAAGTGGATTTGACATCATAAAATATATGTGGTTTGCTGTGATAGAGCGGATATGATATCGTCTATAGGGCAAATGATGTCATACATATGCCGAGTGTGGTGTCATCAAAACCGAGGGTTGTGATGTCATACACAGTGGATACCATGTCACAAATATAGTGGATAGGAAGTCACACGTATACTGGATGTGATATCATACATACATTGGCTGTGATACCATTGATTGGGTGGGTGTGATGACATAGATACAGTGGACGTGAGGTCAGATATAGTGGAGTAATGTTATATATAGTGGACCTGATGTCATAAGGTGGTGTGATGACATAAAGAATGGATGTGATGTCATATGTATCATATATGATTTCATATATTAGTGGAGATGATGTCATACACACACTGGTTTTGATGAAATTGATACATTCAGTGTGATGACACAGATATAGCGAGTGTGATATCGGACATAGTGGTTGTGAAGCACGCAATGTCTCAATTGTCATAACACTGTGTTTGATGCCATATAAAGTAGATATGTCATAAACATAGTGTGTGTGATATCATCGAAACTTTCATTGTGAGAAGTCACACATATAGTGAATGTGCTGTCACACACAGGAGATGACATGTCATATGAAATGCGTGTGATATCATGGGTAGAGTGCATGTGATGTCATACATAATAAGGATTGTAGTCATAAAGTGTGGATATGATGTCACGTATAGTGCATAGGATGGCATACCTATGCCACCTGTGATGTCTTACATAGTTGGTGTGATGTCTTCGACAGAGTGGGTGTGATGACATATAGAGTGGGTGTGGTAGCAGAGAGAATGTGTTTCAAGTCAGATACAGAACTTGTGTTGTCATGTACACAGTGTGTGTGAGATCATATATAGTGGATATGATGTCATAAACATAGTGGTTGCCATGGCTTACAAACACCGATATGATGTCATTAAGAGTGCATGTAATGTCATGTACAGTACCTATTGTGTCCTACATGCTGTGGGTGTGATTTCATACATACATCGTGTTTCATACCGTCAATCAAGTTGGTGTGATTACACAGATACAGTAGGTGTTATGTCGGATACAGTGGCTGTGTTGTCATTCATACACCATGTGAAATGTCATATACACTGAGTATGATGTCATAAATATAGTAGGTGTGTTGTTATAGATACAGTGGCTGTGATGTCACAAGTATAGTGTATGTGATGTCATATACAGTGCGTGTGATTTCATGAATAGAGTGGATGCGATGTCATGAATACCGTCTCGTGATGCCATAAGCCTGTGGTTTTAGTGTCATAAAGTGAGGGTGTGATGTTGTGTGTAGTGCCAAGTTGCCATGAATATGGCGAGTGTGATGTAATACAACGAGTGGGTGTGATGTTGTCAATATAGTCATTATGATGGCACAGATTAGTGGTTGTGATGTCACATGTGTAGTGTATATGTTGCCCTATATACTGGATGTAGTTTCATATATAGAGGTTGAGATGTCACAAGTAGAGTAGTCTGAAGACTACTGATGTTATATATAGTGCATAGGATGTCACGCATATTGTTGGTTTGATGGCATACAAAAGTCGGTGTTATATCAGTGAAGAAATTGTCATGACAAAGATAGAGTGGGTGTGATGTCATGCCTGAAGTTTATGTGATGTCAAAAATACTGTGGTTTGCAGTAATAGGGTATAAGTGACGTCTTCTGTAGTGCAAATGATGTCACACATATGCCTAATGTGTTGTCATCAACACAAAGTGTTGTGATGTCATACATAGTGTGTATCATGGCATAAATATAGTGGATATGATGTCACACGTATACTGGATGTGATATCATACATATATTGGCTGTGATACCATTGATAGGGTGAGTGTGATGACACGTATACAGTGGACGTGAGGTCAGATAGAATGGAAGTGATGTCATAAATAAAGTGGTGTGACGGCATAAAGAGTGGATGTGATGTCATATGCAGTGCGTATGATGTCACACATATAGTGGCTGTGATGTCATACGTACACTGGTTTTGATAAAGTAGATACATTGGGTGTGATGACACACATAGAGTGGGTGTGATATCATAGGTGTAGGGAATGAGATGTCATTCACCGTGGATGTAATGTCATATATAGGAGATCTGATGTGCTGAATGCAGTGGTGGTGATGTCATAAATACTGAATATTGATGTCATAAATTGTGAATGTGATTTCTTGTAGAATGTGTATGGTGTCATACGTATGCCAAGTGTGATGATTCCATACTTGTGATGTCATCGATACAGCGGGTGTGACGACACTGATAGATTGGTTGTGATGTCAAATATAGTGGGTGTGATGTCAGGAATAGCCGTTGTGTTGTCATGAAAGCAGTGTGTGTGATATCATATATATTGGATATGATGTCATAAATATACTGGATGTATGTCATACATATAGGGGTCTGAGGTCTTAGAGTTCAGGCCATGTCATGCATACTGAATATGATGTCATACATATAGTGTGTGTCATGTGATCCAGAGAGAGGATGTGGTGTAATTGATACACTGGTTTTGATGACCCAGATACAATGGATGCAGTGTCAGATATAGTGGGTGAGATGGCAGATATAACATCGTGTTGTCTTGTGTGTGATGGCATATATAGCGTGTGTGATATCATGAATTCAGTGGATGTAATGTGATGACTATAATGGTGTGAAATCATAAAGAGTGGATGTGACGTTATGTATAGTGCATTAGATGCCATACATAAACTGGGTGTGATGTCATATATACAGCTGTCCAGAGATCATCAATAGAGAGGTTTTGATTACACAGGTACAGTTGATGCAATGTCAGATATTGGGAGTGATACCATAAGCACAGTGCAATTGCTGTCAAAAGAAATGTGGTATGATCTCATAAAATTTGGATGTGATGACTTATATAGTGTATATGATATTAAACATATAGTTGATGTGATGTCATACATACCAAGGTGGTGATATGATGGAAAGAGTGTGTGTGAGACACAGATACAGTTTCTGCGATGCTACAAATAGAGTGAATATGATGATTTATACAATGGTTATGATGTCAGCATACATAGTCGATGAGATCTCATAAATACAGATGGTATGATATCATCAATACAGTGGATGTGATGACACAGATACGGTTGATATGATGTCAAGTATACTGTGTGTGATGTCTTAAAAACGGTGTTTTGATGTCATAATATGAGGATGTGATTTCTTCTATAGTGCAATAGGTGCTATACATATGCCAAGTGTGAAGTCATACAAAGAGTGGGTGTGACATTGTCAATAATGGTTGTGATGACTCAGATTACTGGCTGTGATGTCACATGTATAATGTATATGTTGCCCTGCATACGGGATGTGGTTTCATAAATAGAGGTTGTGCTGTCATAAGTACAGTAGTGTGATGACAAAAGCTGTGGATGTGATGTTATTATAGTGCATATGATGTCACACATGTAGTGGGTGTGACGTCATACAAAAGTGGATGTGATATCCATGGAGAATTTGTGATGACAAAGATACACTAGGTGCGATGTCTGATAGAGTAAGAATGAAGTCATGCCTGAAGTGGATGTGACATCATAAAATATGTGGTTTGCTGTGTCAGAGCGGATGTGATGACATCTATAGTGCAAATGATGTCATATATATGCCGAGTGTGGTGTCATCTACACCGAGGTTTGTGTTATCATACATAGTGGGTGTCATGTCACAAATATATTGGATAAGAGGTCACACGTATACTGGATGTGATATCATACATATATTGGCTGAGATACCATCGATTGGGTGGGTGTGATGACACAGATACAGTGGACGTGAGGTTAGATATAGTGGAGTGATGTCATATATAGTGGACGTGATGTCATAAAGTGGTGTGATGTCATAAATAATGGATGTGATGTCATATGTATCACATATGATTTCATATATTTAGTGGAGATGATGTCATACACAAACTGGGTTTGATGAAATTGATACATTCAATGTGATGACAGAGATACAGTGGGTGTGATATCAGACATAGTGGCTGTGAAGAACACAATGGCTGTATTGTCATAACACTGTGTTTGATGCCATATAAAGCAGATATGTCATAAACCTAGTGTGTATGATGTCATTGAAACAGTCATTGTGAGAAGTCACACATAGAGTGAATGTGCTGTCACACACAGTAGACGACATGTCATATGTAGTACGTGTGATGTCATGGGTAGAGTGCATGTGATGTCATACATACTAAGGATTTTTGTCATAAAGTGTGGTTATGATGTCATGTATAGTGCATATGATGGCATACATATGCCACATGTGATGTCTTAAATAGTTGGTGTGATGTCTTCCACAGAGTGGGTGTGATGACATATAGAATGGGTGTGGTGGCAGAGAGAATGGGTTTCAAGTCTGATATAGAACTTGTGTTGTCATCTACACAATGTGGGTGAGATCATATATAGTGCATATGATGTCATAAACATAGTGGTTGCCATGGCTTACACAACGATATGATGTCATCAAGATTGCATGTAATGTCATATACAGTGCCTATTGTGTCCTACATGCTGTGGGTTTGATTCATACATACATCGCATTTCATACCGTCAATCAATTTGTTGTGATTAAACAGATACTGTAGGTGTGATATCGGATACATTGGTTGTGTTGTCATTCATACACCATATGAAATGTCATATAAACTGAGTATGATGTCACAAACATAGTAGATGTGTTGTTATAGACACAGTGGCTGTGATGTCACAAGTATAGTGTATGTGATGTCATATACAGTGTGTGTGATTTCATGAATAAAGCGGATGTGATGTTATGAATACTGTCTCGTGATGCCATAAACTGGTGTTTTTAATGTTATAAAGTGAGGATGTGATGTTGTGTATAGTCCCAAGTTGCCATATATATGGCGAGTGTGATGTAATACGAGTGGGTGTGATGTCATCAATACAGTCGTTTTGATGACAGAGATTAATGGTTGTGATGTCACATGTGTAGTGTATATGTTGCCCTATATACTGGATGTAGTTTCATATATAGAGGTTGTGATGTCATCAGTACAGTAGTCTGAAGACTCAAGGTGTGGATGTGATGTTATATATAGTGCATAAGATGTCACGAATATTGTTGGTTTGACGGCATAAAAATGTGGGTGTGATATCAGTGAAGAAAGTGTCATGACAAAGATATAGTAGGTGTGATGTCATGCCTGAGGGGATGTAATGTCAAAAATACTGTGTTTTGCTCTAATAGAGTATATGTGACATCTTCCGCAGTGCAAATGATGTCGTACATATGCCTAGTGCGGTGTTATCAACACACAGTGTTCTGATATCATACATAGTGTGTATCATGGCATAAATATAGTGGATATGATGTCACACGTATGCTGGATGTGATATCATACATATATTGGCCGTGATACCAGCGATATGGTAAGAGTGATGACACGTATACAGTAGACTTGAGGTCAGATAGAGTGGATTTTATGTCACAGATAAAGTGGTGTGACATCATAAAAAGTGGTTGTGATGTCATATGCAGTGCATATGATGTCACATATATAGTGGCTGTGATGTCATACGTACACTGGTTTTGATAAAGTAGATACACTGGGTGTGAAGACACACATAGAGTGGGTGTGATATCATAGATGTAGGGGATGAGATGTCATTCACCGTGGATGTAATGTCATATATAGAAGATCTAATGTCATGAATGCAGTGTTGGGGATGGCATAAATACTGAGCATTGATGTCAAAAATTGTGAATGTGATTTCTTGTAGAATGTGTATGGTGTCAAACGTATGTCAAGTGTGATGACTTCCATAATTGTTGTGATGTCATCGATACAGCGGGTGTGACGACACTGATACAGTGGGTGTGTTGTCAAACATAGTGGGTGTGATGTCAGGAATAGCCGTTGTGTTGTCATGAAAGCAGTGTGTGTGATATCATATATATTGGATATGATGTCATAAATATACTGGATGTGTTGTCATACATATAGGGGTCTGATGTCAAAGAGTTCATGCCATGTCATGCATACTGAATATGATGTCATACATATAGTGTGTGTGATGTGATCCAGAGAGGGGATGTGGTGTAATTGATACACTGGGTTTGATTACCCAGATAAAATGGATGCAGTGTCAGATATGGTGTGTGAGATGGCAGATATAACATGGTGTTGTCTTGTGGGTGATGGCATATATAGTGTGTGTGATATCATGAATTCAGTGGATGTAGTGTGATGACTACAATGGTGTGAAATCATAAAGAGTGGATGTGATGTTATGTATAGTGCATAAGATATCATACATAAACTGGGTGTGATGTCATATATACAGTTGTCCAGAGATCATCAATAGAGTGGTTGTGATGACACAGATACAGTGGTTGCAATGTCAGATAGTTTGAGTGATATCATGCGTACAGTTCATATGCTGTCATACGTAATGTGGTGTGATCTCATAAAATGTGGATGTTATGCCTTATATAGTATATATGATGTTAAACATATAGTTGGTGTGATGGCATACATACCAAGGATGTGATATGATGGAAAGTGTGTGTGTGAGATACAGATACAATTTCTGTGATGCTACGAATAGAGTAAATATGATGATTTATACAATGGATATGAGGTCATACATAGTCGATGAGATCTCATAAATACAGATGGTATGATATTGTCAATACAGTGGATGTGATGACACAGATACCGTGGATACGATGTCAAATATACTGTGTGTGATGTCTTAAAAATGGTGGTTTGATGTCACAAAATGAGGATGTTTTTTCTTCTATAGTGCAATAGATGCTATACATATGCCAAGTGTGAAGTCATACAAAGAGTGGGTGTGACATTGTCAATACAGTGGGTGTGATGACTCAGATTACTGCCTGTGATGTCACATGTATAGTGTATATGTGGCCCTGCATACTGGATGTGGTTTCATCAATAGAGGTTGTGCTGTCATAAATACAGTAGTGTGATGACAAAAGCAGTGGATGTGATGTTATTTGAATGCATATGATGTCACACATGTAGTGGGTGTGATGTCATACAAAAGTGGATGTGATATCAGCGGAGAGTATGTGATGATAAAGATACACTTGGTGCGATGTCTGATAGAGTGAGTATGATGTCTTGCCTGAAGTGGATGTGACAACATAAAATATGTGGTTTGCTGTGATAGAGCGGATGTGATGTCATCTATAGTGCAAATGATGTCATACATATGCCAAATGTGGTGTCATCAACACCGAGGGTTGTGATGTCATACATAGTGGGTATCATGTCACAAATATAGTGGATAGGAGGTCACACGTATACTGGGTGTGATATCATACATATATTGGTTGAGATACCATAGATTGAGTGGGTGTGATGACACAGATACAGTGGACGTGAGGTCAGATATAGTGGAGTGATGTCATATATAGTGGACGTGATGTCATAAGCTGGTGTGATGTCATAAAGATTGGATGTGATGTCATATGTATCACATATGATTTCATATATTTAGTGGAGAGGATGTCATACACACACTGGGTTTGATGAAATTGATACATTCAGTGTGATGACACAGATACAGTTGGTGTGATATCAGACATAGTGGCTGTGAAGCAGGCAATGGCTGAATTGTCATAACACTGTGTTTGATGCCATATAAAGTAGATATGTCATAAACGTAGTGTGTGTGATGTCAACGAAACTGTCATTGTGAGAAGTCACACATATAGTGAATGTGCTGTCACACACAGTAGACATGGCATATGTAGTGTGTGTGATGTCATGAGTAGAGTGCATGTGATGTCATACATACTAAAGGTTGTTGTCATAAAGTGTGGATATGATGTCATGTATAGTGCATAGGATGGCATACATATGCCTCCTGTGATATCTTACATAGTTGCTGTGATGTCTTTGACAGAGTGGGTGTGATGACATAGAGAGTGGGTGTGGTTGCAGAAAGAATCGGTGTCAAGTCAGATACAGAAATTGTTTTGTCATCTACACAGTGTTGGTGAGATCATATATAGTGGATATGATGTCATAAACATAGTGGTTGCCATGGCTTACAAACACAGATATGATATCATCAAGAGTGCATGTAATGTCATATAGAGTGCCTATTGTCTCCTACATTCTGTGGGTGTGATTTCATACATACATAGAGTTTCATACCATCAATCAAGTTGGTGTGATTACACAGATACAGTAAGTGTGATGTCGGATACAGTGGTTGTGTTGTCATTCGTACAACATGTGAAATGTCATATCCACTGAATATGATGTCATAAACATAGTAGGTGTCTTGTTATAGATACAGTGGCTGTGATGTCACAAGTAGAGTGTATGTGATGTCATATACAGAAGGTTTGATTTCATTAACAGAGTGGATGTGATGTTATGAATACCGTCTCGTGATGTCATAAACTGGTGGTTTTAATGTCATACAGTGAGAATGTGATGTTGTGTATAGTGCCAAGTTGCCATATATATGGCGAGTGTGATGTAATACAACGAGTTGGTGTGATGTTGTCAATACAGTCATTGTGATGACAGAGATTAGTGGTTGTGATGTCACATGTGTAGTGTATATGTTGCCCTATATACTGGATGTAGTTTCATAAATAGAGGTTGTGATGTCATAAGTAAAGTAGTCTGAAGACTCAAGGTGTGGATGTGATGTTATATATAGTGCATAGGATGTCACGCATATTGTTGGTTTGATGTCATACAAAAGTGGGTGTGATATCAGTGAAGAAATTGTCATGACAACAGATACAGTGGGTGTGATGTCATGCCTGAAGTGGATGTGATATCAAAAATACTGTGGTTTGCAGTAATAGAGTATATGGGACGTTTTCTGTAGTGCAAATGATGTCACACATATGCCTAGTGTGGTGTGATCAACACACAGTGTTGTGATGTCATACATAGTGTGTATCATGACATATATATAGTGGATATGATGGCACACGTATACTGGATGAGATATCATACATATATTGGCCATGATACCATCGATAGGGTGAGTGTGATGACACGTGTACAGTGGACGTGACATCATAAATAACGTGGTGTGACATCATTAATTGTAGGTGTGATGTCATATGTAGTGCATATGATGTCACACATACAGTGGCTGTGATGTCATACGTACACTAGTTTTGATAAAGTTGATACATTGGGTGTGATGACAAACATAGAGTGGGTGTGATATCATAGGTGTAGGGGATGAGATGTCATTCACCATGGATGTAATGTCATATATAGGATATCTAATGTCATGAATGCAGTTGTGGTGATGTCATAAATGCTGAGCATTGATGTCATAAATTGTGAATGTGATTTCTTGTAGAATGTGTATGATGTCATACGTATGCCAAGTGTGATGACTTCCATAATTGTTGTGATGTCATCGATACAGCGGGTGTGACGACACTGATAGAGTGGGTGTGATGTCAAATATAGTGGGTGTGATGTCAGAAAGAGCCGTTGTGTTGTCATGAATGCAGTGTGTGTGATATCATATATATTGGATATGATGTCATCAATATATTGGATGTGATGTCATACATATAGGGGTCTGATGTCATAGAGTTCAGGCCATGTCATGCATACTGAATATGATGTCATGCATATAGTGTGTGTGATGTGATCCAGAGACTGGATGTGGTGTAATTGATACACTGCGATTGATGACCCAGATACAATGGATCCAGTGTCAGATATGGTGGATGAGATGGCGGTTACAGCATCGTGTTGTCTTGTGTGTGATGGCATATATAGTGTGGGTGATATCATGGATTCAGTGGATATAGTGTAATAACTACAATGGTGTGAAATCAGAAAGAGTAGATGTGTCATTAGGTATAGTGCATAAGATAACATACATAAACTGGGTGTGATGTCATACATACAGTTGTCCAGAGATCATCATCATAGAGTGGTTGTGATGATGACACAAATACAGTGGATGCAATGTCAGATAGTGGGAGTGATATCATGTGTACAGTGCATTTGCTGTCATAAGTAATGTGATGTGATCTCATAAAATGTGGATGTGATGCCTTATATAGCGTATATGATGTTAAACATATAGTTGTTGTGATGTCATACATACCAAGGTTGTGATATGATGGAAAGAGTGTGTGTGAGACACAGATACATTTTCTGCGATGTTACGAATAGAGTGAATATGATGTTTTATACAATGGATATGATGTCGTCATACATAGTCGATGAGATCTCATAAATACAGATGGTATGTTATCATCAATACAGTGGATGAGATGACACAGATACCATGGATACGATGTCAAATATACCGTGTGTGATGTATTAAAAAAATGTGGTTTGATGTCATAATGTTAGGATGTGATTTCTTCTATAGTGTAATAGATGCTATACATATGACAAGTGTGAAGTCGAACAAAGAGTGGTGTGACATTGTCAATACAGTGGGTGTGATGACTCAGATTACTGGCTGTGATGTCACATGTATAGTGTATATGTTGCCCTGCATACTGGATGTGGTTTTATCATTAGAGGTTCTGCTGTCATAAGTACGGTAGTGTGATGACAAAAGCAGTGGTTGTGATGTTCTTACAGTGCATATGATGTCACACATGGAGTTCGTGTGATGTCATACAAAAGTGGATGTGGTATCAGCGGAGAGTATGTGATGACAAAGATACACTTGGTGCGATGTCTGATAGAGTGAGAATGATGTCTTGCCTGAAGTGGATTTGACATCATAAAATATGTGGTTTGCTGTGATAGAGCGGATATGATATCGTCTATAGGGCAAATGATGTCATACATATGCCGAGTGTGGTGTCATCAAAACCGAGGGTTGTGATGTCATACACAGTGGATACCATGTCACAAATATAGTGGATAGGAAGTCACACGTATACTGGATGTGATATCATACATACATTGGCTGTGATACCATTGATTGGGTGGGTGTGATGACATAGATACAGTGGACGTGAGGTCAGATATAGTGGAGTAATGTTATATATAGTGGACCTGATGTCATAAGGTGGTGTGATGACATAAAGAATGGATGTGATGTCATATGTATCATATATGATTTCATATATTAGTGGAGATGATGTCATACACACACTGGTTTTGATGAAATTGATACATTCAGTGTGATGACACAGATATAGCGAGTGTGATATCGGACATAGTGGTTGTGAAGCACGCAATGTCTCAATTGTCATAACACTGTGTTTGATGCCATATAAAGTAGATATGTCATAAACATAGTGTGTGTGATATCATCGAAACTTTCATTGTGAGAAGTCACACATATAGTGAATGTGCTGTCACACACAGGAGATGACATGTCATATGAAATGCGTGTGATATCATGGGTAGAGTGCATGTGATGTCATACATAATAAGGATTGTAGTCATAAAGTGTGGATATGATGTCACGTATAGTGCATAGGATGGCATACCTATGCCACCTGTGATGTCTTACATAGTTGGTGTGATGTCTTCGACAGAGTGGGTGTGATGACATATAGAGTGGGTGTGGTGGCAGAGAGAGAATGTGTTTCAAGTCAGATACAGAACTTGTGTTGTCATGTACACAGTGTGTGTGAGATCATATATAGTGGATATGATGTCATAAACATAGTGGTTGCCATGGCTTACAAACACCGATATGATGTCATCAAGAGTGCATGTAATGTCATATACAGTACCTATTGTGTCCTACATGCTGTGGGTGTGATTTCATACATACATCGTGTTTCATACCGTCAATCAAGTTGGTGTGATTACACAGATACAGTAGGTGTTATGTCGGATACAGTGGTGTGTTGTCATTCATACACCATGTGAAATGTCATATACACTGAGTATGATGTCATAAATATAGTAGGTGTGTTGTTATAGATACAGTGGCTGTGATGTCACAAGTATAGTGTATGTGATGTCATATACAGTGCGCGTGTGATTTCATGAATAGAGTGGATGCGATGTCATGAATACCGTCTCGTGATGCCATAAGCCTGTGGTTTTAGTGTCATAAAGTGAGGGTGTGATGTTGTGTGTAGTGCCAAGTTGCCATGAATATGGCGAGTGTGATGTAATACAACGAGTGGGTGTGATGTTGTCAATATAGTCATTATGATGGCACAGATTAGTGGTTGTGATGTCACATGTGTAGTGTATATGTTGCCCTATATACTGGATGTAGTTTCATATATAGAGGTTGAGATGTCACAAGTAGAGTAGTCTGAAGACTACTGATGTTATATATAGTGCATAGGATGTCACGCATATTGTTGGTTTGATGGCATACAAACGTCGGTGTTATATCAGTGAAGAAATTGTCATGACAAAGATAGAGTGGGTGTGATGTCATGCCTGAAGTTTATGTGATGTCAAAAATACTGTGGTTTGCAGTAATAGGGTATAAGTGACGTCTTCTGTAGTGCAAATGATGTCCACATATATGCCTAATGTGTTGTCATCAACACAAAGTGTTGTGATGTCATACATAGTGTGTATCATGGCATAAATATAGTGGATATGATGTCACACGTATACTGGATGTGATATCATACATATATTGGCTGTGATACCATTGATAGGGTGAGTGTGATGACACGTATACAGTGGACGTGAGGTCAGATAGAATGGAAGTGATGTCATAAATAAAGTGGTGTGACGGCATAAAGAGTGGATGTGATGTCATATGCAGTGCGTATGATGTCACACATAGAGTGGCTGTGATGTCATACGTACACTGGTTTTGATAAAGTAGATACATTGGGTGTGATGACACACATAGAGTGGGTGTGATATCATAGGTGTAGGGAATGAGATGTCATTCACCGTGGATGTAATGTCATATATAGGAGATCTGATGTGCTGAATGCAGTGGTGGTGATGTCATAAATACTGAATATTGATGTCATAAATTGTGAATGTGATTTCTTGTAGAATGTGTATGGTGTCATACGTATGCCAAGTGTGATGATTCCATACTTGTGATGTCATCGATACAGCGGGTGTGACGACACTGATAGATTGGTTGTGATGTCAAATATAGTGGGTGTGATGTCAGGAATAGCCGTTGTGTTGTCATGAAAGCAGTGTGTGTGATATCATATATATATTGGATATGATGTCATAAATATACTGGATGTATGTCATACATATAGGGGTCTGAGGTCTTAGAGTTCAGGCCATGTCATGCATACTGAATATGATGTCATACATATAGTGTGTGTGATGTGATCCAGAGAGAGGATGTGGTGTAATTGATACACTGGTTTTGATGACCCAGATACAATGGATGCAGTGTCAGATATAGTGGGTGAGATGGCAGATATAACATCGTGTTGTCTTGTGTGTGATGGCATATATAGCGTGTGTGATATCATGAATTCAGTGGATGTAATGTGATGACTATAATGGTGTGAAATCATAAAGAGTGGATGTGACTTTATGTATAGTGCATTAGATGCCATACATAAACTGGGTGTGATGTCATATATACAGCTGTCCAGAGATCATCAATAGAGAGGTTTTGATTACACAGGTACAGTTGATGCAATGTCAGATATTGGGAGTGATATCATAAGCACAGTGCAATTGCTGTCAAAAGAAATGTGGTATGATCTCATAAAATTTGGATGTGATGACTTATATAGTGTATATGATATTAAACATATAGTTGATGTGATGTCATACATACCAAGGTGGTGATATGATGGAAAGAGTGTGTGTGAGACACAGATACAGTTTCTGCGATGCTACAAATAGAGTGAATATGATGATTTATACAATGGTTATGATGTCAGCATACATAGTCGATGAGATCTCATAAATACAGATGGTATGATATCATCAATACAGTGGATGTGATGACACAGATACGGTTGATATGATGTCAAGTATACTGTGTGTGATGTCTTAAAAAAAAACGGTGTTTTGATGTCATAATATGTGAGGATGTGATTTCTTCTATAGTGCAATAGGTGCTATACATATGCCAAGTGTGAAGTCATACAAAGAGTGGGTGTGACATTGTCAATAATGGTTGTGATGACTCAGATTACTGGCTGTGATGTCACATGTATAATGTATATGTTGCCCTGCATACGGGATGTGGTTTCATAAATAGAGGTTGTGCTGTCATAAGTACAGTAGTGTGATGACAAAAACGCTGTGGATGTGATGTTATTATAGTGCATATGATGTCACACATGTAGTGGGTGTGACGTCATACAAAAGTGGATGTGATATCATGGAGAATTTGTGATGACAAAGATACACTAGGTGCGATGTCTGATAGAGTAAGAATGAAGTCATGCCTGAAGTGGATGTGACATCATAAAATATGTGTTTGCTGTGTCAGAGCGGATGTGATGACATCTATAGTGCAAATGATGTCATATATATGCCGAGTGTGGTGTCATCTACACCGAGGTTTGTGTTATCATACATAGTGGGTGTCATGTCACAAATATATTGGATAAGAGGTCACACGTATACTGGATGTGATATCATACATATATTGGCTGAGATACCATCGATTGGGTGGGTGTGATGACACAGATACAGTGGACGTGAGGTTAGATATAGTGGAGTGATGTCATATATAGTGGACGTGATGTCATAAAGTGGTGTGATGTCATAAATAATGGATGTGATGTCATATGTATCACATATGATTTCATATATTTAGTGGAGATGATGTCATACACAAACTGGGTTTGATGAAATTGATACATTCAATGTGATGACAGAGATACAGTGGGTGTGATATCAGACATAGTGGCTGTGAAGAACACAATGGCTGTATTGTCATAACACTGTGTTTGATGCCATATAAAGCAGATATGTCATAAACCTAGTGTGTGTGATGTCATTGAAACAGTCATTGTGAGAAGTCACACATATAGTGAATGTGCTGTCACACACAGTAGACGACATGTCATATGTAGTACGTGTGATGTCATGGGTAGAGTGCATGTGATGTCATACATACTAAGGATTTTTGTCATAAAGTGTGGTTATGATGTCATGTATAGTGCATATGATGGCATACATATGCCACATGTGATGTCTTAAATAGTTGGTGTGATGTCTTCCACAGAGTGGGTGAGATGACATATAGAATGGGTGTGGTGGCAGAGAGAATGGGTTTCAAGTCTGATATAGAACTTGTGTTGTCATCTACACAATGTGGGTGAGATCATATATAGTGCATATGATGTCATAAACATAGTGGTTGCCATGGCTTACAAACAACGATATGATGTCATCAAGATTGCATGTAATGTCATATACAGTGCCTATTGTGTCCTACATGCTGTGGGTTTGATTCATACATACATCGCATTTCATACCGTCAATCAATTTGTTGTGATTAAACAGATACTGTAGGTGTGATATCGGATACATTGGTTGTGTTGTCATTCATACACCATATGAAATGTCATATAAACTGAGTATGATGTCACAAACATAGTAGATGTGTTGTTATAGACACAGTGGCTGTGATGTCACAAGTATAGTGTATGTGATGTCATATACAGTGTGTGTGATTTCATGAATAAAGCGGATGTGATGTTATGAATACTGTCTCGTGATGCCATAAACTGGTGTTTTTAATGTTATAAAGTGAGGATGTGATGTTGTGTATAGTCCCAAGTTGCCATATATATGGCGAGTGTGATGTAATACGAGTGGGTGTGATGTCATCAATACAGTCGTTTTGATGACAGAGATTAATGGTTGTGATGTCACATGTGTAGTGTATATGTTGCCCTATATACTGGATGTAGTTTCATATATAGAGGTTGTGATGTCATCAGTACAGTAGTCTGAAGACTCAAGGTGTGGATGTGATGTTATATATAGTGCATAAGATGTCACGAATATTGTTGGTTTGACGGCATAAAAATGTGGGTGTGATATAGTGAAGAAAGAAAGTGTCATGACAAAGATATAGTAGGTGTGATGTCATGCCTGAGGGGATGTAATGTCAAAAATACTGTGTTTTGCTCTAATAGAGTATATGTGACATCTTCCGCAGTGCAAATGATGTCGTACATATGCCTAGTGCGGTGTTATCAACACACAGTGTTCTGATATCATACATAGTGTGTATCATGGCATAAATATAGTGGATATGATGTCACACGTATGCTGGATGTGATATCATACATATATTGGCCGTGATACCAGCGATATGGTAAGAGTGATGACACGTATACAGTAGACTTGAGGTCAGATAGAGTGGATTTGATGTCACAGATAAAGTGGTGTGACATCATAAAAAGTGGTTGTGATGTCATATGCAGTGCATATGATGTCACATATATAGTGGCTGTGATGTCATACGTACACTGGTTTTGATAAAGTAGATACACTGGGTGTGAAGACACACATAGAGTGGGTGTGATATCATAGATGTAGGGGATGAGATGTCATTCACCGTGGATGTAATGTCATATATAGAAGATCTAATGTCATGAATGCAGTGTTGGGGATGGCATAAATACTGAGCATTGATGTCAAAAATTGTGAATGTGATTTCTTGTAGAATGTGTATGGTGTCAAACGTATGTCAAGTGTGATGACTTCCATAATTGTTGTGATGTCATCGATACAGCGGGTGTGACGACACTGATACAGTGGGTGTGTGTCAAAACATAGTGGGTGTGATGTCAGGAATAGCCGTTGTGTTGTCATGAAAGCAGTGTGTGTGATATCATATATATTGGATATGATGTCATAAATATACTGGATGTGTTGTCATACATATAGGGGTCTGATGTCAAAGAGTTCATGCCATGTCATGCATACTGAATATGATGTCATACATATAGTGTGTGTGATGTGATCCAGAGAGGGGATGTGGTGTAATTGATACACTGGGTTTGATTACCCAGATAAAATGGATGCAGTGTCAGATATGGTGTGTGAGATGGCAGATATAACATGGTGTTGTCTTGTGGGTGATGGCATATATAGTGTGTGTGATATCATGAATTCAGTGGATGTAGTGTGATGACTACAATGGTGTGAAATCATAAAGAGTGGATGTGATGTTATGTATAGTGCATAAGATGTCATACATAAACTGGGTGTGATGTCATACATACAGTTGTCCAGAGATCATCAATAGAGTGGTTGTGATGACACAGATACAGTGGTTGCAATGTCAGATAGTTTGAGTGATATCATGCGTACAGTTCATATGCTGTCATACGTAATGTGGTGTGATCTCATAAAATGTGGATGTTATGCCTTATATAGTATATATGATGTTAAACATATAGTTGGTGTGATGGCATACATACCAAGGATGTGATATGATGGAAAGTGTGTGTGTGAGATACAGATACAATTTCTGTGATGCTACGAATAGAGTAAATATGATGATTTATACAATGGATATGAGGTCATACATAGTCGATGAGATCTCATAAATACAGATGGTATGATATTGTCAATACAGTGGATGTGATGACACAGATACCGTGGATACGATGTCAAATATACTGTGTGTGATGTCTTAAAAAATGGTGGTGGTTTGATGTCACAAAATGAGGATGTTTTTTCTTCTATAGTGCAATAGATGCTATACATATGCCAAGTGTGAAGTCATACAAAAAGAGTGGGTGTGACATTGTCAATACAGTGGGTGTGATGACTCAGATTACTGCCTGTGATGTCACATGTATAGTGTATATGTGGCCCTGCATACTGGATGTGGTTTCATCAATAGAGGTTGTGCTGTCATAAATACAGTAGTGTGATGACAAAAGCAGTGGATGTGATGTTATTCGAATGCATATGATGTCACACATGTAGTGGGTGTGATGTCATACAAAAGTGGATGTGATATCAGCGGAGAGTATGTGATGATAAAGATACACTTGGTGCGATGTCTGATAGAGTGAGTATGATGTCTTGCCTGAAGTGGATGTGACAACATAAAATATGTGGTTTGCTGTGATAGAGCGGATGTGATGTCATCTATAGTGCAAATGATGTCATACATATGCCAAATGTGGTGTCATCAACACCGAGGGTTGTGATGTCATACATAGTGGGTATCATGTCACAAATATAGTGGATAGGAGGTCACACGTATACTGGATGTGATATCATACATATATTGGTTGAGATACCATAGATTGAGTGGGTGTGATGACACAGATACAGTGGACGTGAGGTCAGATATAGTGGAGTGATGTCATATATAGTGGACGTGATGTCATAAGCTGGTGTGATGTCATAAAGATTGGATGTGATGTCATATGTATCACATATGATTTCATATATTTAGTGGAGAGGATGTCATACACACACTGGGTTTGATGAAATTGATACATTCAGTGTGATGACACAGATACAGTTGGTGTGATATCAGACATAGTGGCTGTGAAGCAGGCAATGGCTGAATTGTCATAACACTGTGTTTGATGCATATAAATAAAGTAGATATGTCATAAACGTAGTGTGTGTGATGTCAACGAAACTGTCATTGTGAGAAGTCACACATATAGTGAATGTGCTGTCACACACAGTAGACATGGCATATGTAGTGTGTGTGATGTCATGAGTAGAGTGCATGTGATGTCATACATACTAAAGGTTGTTGTCATAAAGTGTGGATATGATGTCATGTATAGTGCATAGGATGGCATACATATGCCTCCTGTGATATCTTACATAGTTGCTGTGATGTCTTTGACAGAGTGGGTGTGATGACATAGAGAGTGGGTGTGGTTGCAGAAAGAATCGGTGTCAAGTCAGATACAGAAATTGTTTTGTCATCTACACAGTGTTGGTGAGATCATATATAGTGGATATGATGTCATAAACATAGTGGTTGCCATGGCTTACAAACACAGATATGATATCATCAAGAGTGCATGTAATGTCATATAGAGTGCCTATTGTGTCCTACATGCTGTGGGTGTGATTTCATACATACATAGAGTTTCATACCATCAATCAAGTTGGTGTGATTACACAGATACAGTAAGTGTGATGTCGGATACAGTGGTTGTGTTGTCATTCGTACAACATGTGAAATGTCATATCCACTGAATATGATGTCATAAACATAGTAGGTGTCTTGTTATAGATACAGTGGCTGTGATGTCACAAGTAGAGTGTATGTGATGTCATATACAGAAGGTTTGATTTCATTAACAGAGTGGATGTGATGTTATGAATACCGTCTCGTGATGTCATAAACTGGTGGTTTTAATGTCATACAGTGAGAATGTGATGTTGTGTATAGTGCCAAGTTGCCATATATATGGCGAGTGTGATGTAATACAACGAGTTGGTGTGATGTTGTCAATACAGTCATTGTGATGACAGAGATTAGTGGTTGTGATGTCACATGTGTAGTGTATATGTTGCCCTATATATACTGGATGTAGTTTCATAAATAGAGGTTGTGATGTCATAAGTAGTAAAGTAGTCTGAAGACTCAAGGTGTGGATGTGATGTTATATATAGTGCATAGGATGTCACGCATATTGTTGGTTTGATGTCATACAAAAGTGGGTGTGATATCAGTGAAGAAATTGTCATGACAACAGATACAGTGGGTGTGATGTCATGCCTGAAGTGGATGTGATATCAAAAATACTGTGGTTTGCAGTAATAGAGTATATGGGACGTTTTCTGTAGTGCAAATGATGTCACACATATGCCTAGTGTGGTGTGATCAACACAGAGTGTTGTGATGTCATACATAGTGTGTATCATGACATATATATAGTGGATATGATGGCACACGTATACTGGATGAGATATCATACATATATTGGCCATGATACCATCGATAGGGTGAGTGTGATGACACGTGTACAGTGGACGTGACATCATAAATAACGTGGTGTGACGTCATTAATTGTAGGTGTGATGTCATATGTAGTGCATATGATGTCACACATACAGTGGCTGTGATGTCATACGTACACTAGTTTTGATAAAGTTGATACATTGGGTGTGATGACAAACATAGAGTGGGTGTGATATCATAGGTGTATAGGGGATGAGATGTCATTCACCATGGATGTAATGTCATATATAGGATATCTAATGTCATGAATGCAGTTGTGGTGATGTCATAAATGCTGAGCATTGATGTCATAAATTGTGAATGTGATTTCTTGTAGAATGTGTATGATGTCATACGTATGCCAAGTGTGATGACTTCCATAATTGTTGTGATGTCATCGATACAGCGGGTGTGATGACACTGATAGAGTGGGTGTGATGTCAAATATAGTGGGTGTGATGTCAGAAAGAGCCGTTGTGTTGTCATGAATGCAGTGTGTGTGATATCATATATATTGGATATGATGTCATCAATATATTGGATGTGATGTCATACATATAGGGGTCTGATGTCATAGAGTTCAGGCCATGTCATGCATACTGAATATGATGTCATGCATATAGTGTGTGTGATGTGATCCAGAGACTGGATGTGGTGTAATTGATACACTGCGATTGATGACCCAGATACAATGGATCCAGTGTCAGATATGGTGGATGAGATGGCGGTTACAGCATCGTGTTGTCTTGTGTGTGATGGCATATATAGTGTGGGTGATATCATGGATTCAGTGGATATAGTGTAATAACTACAATGGTGTGAAATCAGAAAGAGTAGATGTGTCATTAGGTATAGTGCATAAGATAACATACATAAACTGGGTGTGATGTCATACATACAGTTGTCCAGAGATCATCAATAGAGTGGTTGTGATGACACAAATACAGTGGATGCAATGTCAGATAGTGGGAGTGATATCATGTGTACAGTGCATTTGCTGTCATAAGTAATGTGATGTGATCTCATAAAATGTGGATGTGATGCCTTATATAGCGTATATGATGTTAAACATATAGTTGTTGTAATGTCATACATACCAAGGTTGTGATATGATGGAAAGAGTGTGTGTGAGACACAGATACATTTTCTGCGATGTTACGAATAGAGTGAATATGATGTTTTATACAATGGATATGATGTCGTCATACATAGTCGATGAGATCTCATAAATACAGATGGTATGTTATCATCAATACAGTGGATGAGATGACACAGATACCATGGATACGATGTCAAATATACCGTGTGTGATGTATTAAAAATGGTGGTTTGATGTCATAATGTTAGGATGTGATTTCTTCTATAGTGTAATAGATGCTATACATATGACAAGTGTGAAGTCGAACAAAGAGTGGTTGTGACATTGTCAATACAGTGGGTGTGATGACTCAGATTACTGGCTGTGATGTCACATGTATAGTGTATATGTTGCCCTGCATACTGGATGTGGTTTTATCATTAGAGGTTCTGCTGTCATAAGTACGGTAGTGTGATGACAAAAGCAGTGGTTGTGATGTTCTTACAGTGCATATGATGTCACACATGGAGTTCGTGTGATGTCATACAAAAGTGGATGTGGTATCAGCGGAGAGTATGTGATGACAAAGATACACTTGGTGCGATGTCTGATAGAGTGAGAATGATGTCTTGCCTGAAGTGGATTTGACATCATAAAATATGTGGTTTGCTGTGATAGAGCGGATATGATATCGTCTATAGGGCAAATGATGTCATACATATGCCGAGTGTGGTGTCATCAAAACGAGGGTTGTGATGTCATACACAGTGGATACCATGTCACAAATATAGTGGATAGGAAGTCACACGTATACTGGATGTGATATCATACATACATTGGCTGTGATACCATTGATTGGGTGGGTGTGATGACATAGATACAGTGGACGTGAGGTCAGATATAGTGGAGTAATGTTATATATAGTGGACCTGATGTCATAAGGTGGTGTGATGACATAAAGAATGGATGTGATGTCATATGTATCATATATGATTTCATATATTAGTGGAGATGATGTCATACACACACTGGTTTTGATGAAATTGATACATTCAGTGTGATGACACAGATATAGCGAGTGTGATATCGGACATAGTGGTTGTGAAGCACGCAATGTCTCAATTGTCATAACACTGTGTTTGATGCCATATAAAGTAGATATGTCATAAACATAGTGTGTGTGATATCATCGAAACTTTCATTGTGAGAAGTCACACATATAGTGAATGTGCTGTCACACACAGGAGATGACATGTCATATGAAATGCGTGTGATATCATGGGTAGAGTGCATGTGATGTCATACATAATAAGGATTGTAGTCATAAAGTGTGGATATGATGTCACGTATAGTGCATAGGATGGCATACCTATGCCACCTGTGATGTCTTACATAGTTGGTGTGATGTCTTCGACAGAGTGGGTGTGATGACATATAGAGTGGGTGTGGTAGCAGAGAGAATGTGTTTCAAGTCAGATACAGAACTTGTGTTGTCATGTACACAGTGTGTGTGAGATCATATATAGTGGATATGATGTCATAAACATAGTGGTTGCCATGGCTTACAAACACCGATATGATGTCATCAAGAGTGCATGTAATGTCATATACAGTACCTATTGTGTCCTACATGCTGTGGGTGTGATTTCATACATACATCGTGTTTCATACCGTCAATCAAGTTGGTGTGATTACACAGATACAGTAGGTGTTATGTCGGATACAGTGGTGTGTTGTCATTCATACACCATGTGAAATGTCATATACACTGAGTATGATGTCATAAATATAGTAGGTGTGTTGTTATAGATACAGTGGCTGTGATGTCACAAGTATAGTGTATGTGATGTCATATACAGTGCGTGTGATTTCATGAATAGAGTGGATGCGATGTCATGAATACCGTCTCGTGATGCCATAAGCCTGTGGTTTTAGTGTCATAAAGTGAGGGTGTGATGTTGTGTGTAGTGCCAAGTTGCCATGAATATGGCGAGTGTGATGTAATACAACGAGTGGGTGTGATGTTGTCAATATAGTCATTATGATGGCACAGATTAGTGGTTGTGATGTCACATGTGTAGTGTATATGTTGCCCTATATACTGGATGTAGTTTCATATATAGAGGTTGAGATGTCACAAGTAGAGTAGTCTGAAGACTCAAGGTGTGGATGTGATGTTATATATAGTGCATAGGATGTCACGCATATTGTTGGTTTGATGGCATACAAACGTCGGTGTTATATCAGTGAAGAAATTGTCATGACAAAGATACAGTGGGTGTGATGTCATGCCTGAAGTTTATGTGATGTCAAAAATACTGTGGTTTGCAGTAATAGGGTATAAGTGACGTCTTCTGTAGTGCAAATGATGTCACACATATGCCTAATGTGTTGTCATCAACACAAAGTGTTGTGATGTCATACATAGTGTGTATCATGGCATAAATATAGTGGATATGATGTCACACGTATACTGGATGTGATATCATACATATATTGGCTGTGATACCATTGATAGGGTGAGTGTGATGACACGTATACAGTGGACGTGAGGTCAGATAGAATGGAAGTGATGTCATAAATAAAGTGGTGTGACGGCATAAAGAGTGGATGTGATGTCATATGCAGTGCGTATGATGTCACACATAGAGTGGCTGTGATGTCATACGTACACTGGTTTTGATAAAGTAGATACATTGGGTGTGATGACACACATAGAGTGGGTGTGATATCATAGGTGTAGGGAATGAGATGTCATTCACCGTGGATGTAATGTCATATATAGGAGATCTGATGTCATGAATGCAGTGGTGGTGATGTCATAAATACTGAGCATTGATGTCATAAATTGTGAATGTGATTTCTTGTAGAATGTGTATGGTGTCATACGTATGCCAAGTGTGATGACTTCCATACTTGTTTTGATGTCATCGATACAGCGGGTGTGACGACACTGATACATTGGTTGTGATGTCAAATATAGTGGGTGTGATGTCAGGAATAGCCGTTGTGTTGTCATGAAAGCAGTGTGTGTGATATCATATATATTGGATATGATGTCATAAATATACTGGATGTGATGTCATACATATAGGGGTCTGATGTCATAGAGTTCATGCCATGTCATGCATACTGAATATGATGTCATACATATAGTGTGTGTGATGTGATCCAGAGAGAGGATGTGGTGTAATTGATACACTGGTTTTGATGACCCAGATACAATGGATGCAGTGTCAGATATAGTGGGTGAGATGGCAGATATAACATCGTGTTGTCTTGTGTGTGATGGCATATATAGTGTGTGTTGTATCATGAATTCAGTGGATGTAATGTGATGACTACAATGGTGTGAAATCATAAAGAGTGGATGTGACGTTATGTATAGTGCATAAGATGCCATACATAAACTGGGTGTGATGTCATATATACAGTTGTCCAGAGATCATCAATAGAGAGGTTTTGATTACACAGGTACAGTGGATGCAATGTCAGATATTGGGAGTGATATCATAAGTGTACAGTGCATTTGCTGTCAAAAGAAATGTGGTGTGATCTCATAAAA
>JAJLRB010001156.1:0-72444 GCA_020976825.1 Odocoileus hemionus | reverse complement strand
CAATGGCATGTATTGTCTTATACACGGTGTTTGATGCCAATATAAAGCAGATATGTCATAAACCTAGGTGTGTATGATGTCATAAAAATACAGTCATTGTGAGAAGTCCACACACAGAGTGAATGTGAGCTGTCACACAACAGTAGACGACATGTCATATGTAGTGCGTGTGATGTCATGAGTAGAGTGCATGTGATGTCATAAATACTAAGGATTTTTGTCATAAAGTGTGGATATGATGTCATGTATAGTGCATAGGATGGCATACATATGCCACCTGTTGATGTCTTACATAGTTGGTGTGATGTCTTCGACAGAGTGGGTGTGATGACATATACAGTGGGTGTGGTGGCAGAGAGAATGCGTTTCAAGTCAGATACAGAACTTGTGTTGTCATCTACACAGTGTGGGTGAGATCATATATAGTGGATATGATGTTAAAACATAGTGGTTGCCATGGCTTACAAACAACGATATGATGTTATCAAGAGTGCATGTAATGTCATATACAGTGCCTATTGTGTCCTACATGCTGTTGGGTTTGATTTCATACATACATAGGTGTTTCATATCCCGTCAATCAAGTTGGTGTGATTAAACAATACAGTAGGTTTGATGTCGGATACATGTGGTTGTTGTTGTTCCATTCATACACCTAATGAAATGTCAAAATAACCACTGGAGTATTATTTCATAAATCATAGTAGGTGTGTAAGGCGCTGATCTGTTATAAATACAGTGGGCCTGTTGATGTCACATGTATAATGTATGTGATGTCAAATTGAGTGTATGTGATATCACAAGAATAGAAGTGGATGTGATGGCATGACTACAGTCACGAGACGTCATAACACCAGGTTGTATTAATGACATACATGTGAGGATATGATGCTGTGTATAATGCAATGTTCCCATATTATATGGCGACTGTGATGTGTAAATATAATGAAGTGGGTGTGACTGTTGTGTAAAACATTCGTTTTGATGGACACCAGAATAGAGTTTGGTGGGATGTCACATGTGTATGTATAAGTTTGCCATCTAGTGGTGTGTGTAGTGTGTGAGTTGTCAGTGTGTTAGAGGTTTTGATATTCATAAGTTACAGTAGTTCTGAAGACTCAAGGGGTGTGGATGCTGATGTTATATTATAGTTGCGATCTTAGGCTGTCATGCATATATGTTGTGTTGTGACGTCATAAAAAAATGGGTGTGATATAAGGTGAAGACAATTGTCATGAGAAAATTACAGAGTGGGTGTGAAGTTTCCATCCTGAATGTGAATGTGATGTAAAAAATTACTGTGGTTTGCTGTAAATTGATTATATCTGACATTCTTGTGTCATGTGCAAATGATGTCACTCATATTGCCTAGTGTAGGTGTTGTCATCATCACAAGAGTGTTGTGCAGGTTATAAATCGCGTGTAATCATGGAATAAATATAGTGGATATGATGTCACACGTTATACTGGAATGTGATATTCATACATTATATTGCGCGTGACATACCAGCGTGAAACTGTGAAGTGGTGAATGACACGTATAAGCAGTGGACGTGATTGTCATAAATGAAATAAAGTGGTGTTACGTCATAAAGAGTGGATTGTCGATGTCCTATGCAGTGTGCCTAAGCTGTCCACCATCATATAGTGGCTGTGAGTGTCATAGTTACAAAATGGTTATTGATAAAAGTAATACCTTTGGGTGTGGATGAAAAAGAGAGAGAAAGAAAAAAAAGAAAAAGAAAGAAAAAGGGGGGAAAATGAAGAAGAGAAGAAAAAAAAGAGAGATAAAAGAGGAAATAGAAAATAAAAAAAAACCAACAATAAAAGAACACATAAGTGGGTGTGATTAAATCATAGGTGAAGGGTTTGAGATGCCATCCACCGTGAAATAATGTCCTATATAGGAGATATCTGACGTCATAATGCATGGTGGTTATGTCATCAAACTGACATTGATGTCATAAATTGTGAATGTGATTTTCTTGTATAATGTGTTATGGATGTCATAAACTTAGCAAGTGTTACTGACTTCCATACAGTAGAGATGTCATCGATACAGCCTTGTGACGACACTGAGACTGATACAGTGGGTGTGATGTCAAATATATTAGATGTATGTCAGGAATACCGTTTGTGTTGTCATGAAAAGCATGTGTGAATTCAAATAATTGATATGGTGTCATAAATAAACTGATTGTGAGTCATACATATAGGGGACTGATGTCATTAAGTACATGCCCATTTCATGCATACTGATATATGTCATACATATAGTGTGTGTGATGGGGACCCGGAGGGTGGATGTGGTGTAATTGATACATGGTTTTGATGACCCAGATACAATGGATCCCGTTTCAGATATAGGGGGAGATGGCAGATATAAAAATGGGGTTTTCTTTTTTGGGGTGATGGCATTATAGCGTGGTGATATCATGAAATTTAGTGGATGAAAGTGTTTATACAAGGTTTTGAAATAAAAAAGAGTGGTTTTGACGGTTTTGTTTAGTGCAAAGATGCCCTAAAAAAAAATGGAAATGTGATGTTTTATACAGGTTTTTCCCGAGATCATCAAAAGGTGGTTTTGATGACACAGGGAAATGGGGGTGCAAGTAGATAGTGGGAGGATTACATGAGGCCCGTGCATTTTCTGTCAAAAGAAAATTTGGTTTTGATTCATAAAAGTGGATGTGATGACTTTTATGGTAATGTTTTTAAACATAGTTGGTGTGATGTATACATACCAAGGGTTTTGGGTATGATGGAAATTGAGTGTGTGTGGACCCAGAATAACAGTTTCTGCGATGCTACAGAATAGAGTGGAATTAATGATTTTTTATACATCCGAAATGTGACATCATACAGAACATGAGATCTCATACATAGAGATGGTATGAATAGCAACTATAGAGTGGATGTGATTGACACAGATCTACGTCCATGGATATGATAAAAAAATATACTGTGTGTGATGTCTTAGAATATGGTGATTTGATGTCATAAAAAAAGTGAGGATCTGAATTTCTACTACAGTTCAATTGATGCTATACAATATGCCATGTGTGAAGTCATGCAAACGAGTGGGGGTTGGACATTGTCAATACAGTGGGCGTTGATGGAACTCTGACTAAACATGGCTGTGATGTCACACGTGTAAAGTGGTATATGTTGCCCTGCATACTGGATGTGTTTTCATAAATAATAGGTTTGTGCTGTCAAAAGGTACAGTAGAATGATGGACACAAACGCAGTGGATGTGATGTTATTGCTAAGGTGCATATGATGACACACATGTAGAGGTGTGAATGTCACACAAAAACTGGATTGATATCAGGTGATCTCGTGGTGAGTTTGTGATTGCAAAGATAACACTTCGGTGCGATGTCTTGATAGAGTGGAGTATGTTTTCATGCCCTGAAGTGGATGTGGACAATATAAAATATGTGGTTTGCTGTTAGATAGTCGGATGTGATTGTCATCTATCGTGCAAATGATGTCATAATATGTCCGAGTGTGGTGTCATCAACACCAAGGGTTGTGATGTCATACATAGTGGGAATCATGAGCAACAAACACAGTGGAGTAGGTAGGTCACATGGTAACTGGATTTGAATATCATACAAATATAGGGTGAAGATACCATCAATTGGGTGGTGTTGAAGACACATATACAGTGGACTTGATGTCAGATAATAGTTGAGATGATGTCATATTAGTAGTCGGACGTGATGTTAAAAAAGTGGTGTGATGTCATAAAGAGTGGGTGTGGATGATATAAGTAACATGTAAGATTTCATAATTTAGTGAGATGTTGTCATACACACCACTGGTTTGATGAAATTGATTACATTTAGGGGAAAGCACAGATTTCAGTTGGGGGGATATCAGACATATTTGGGTGTGAAGCACGCAATGGCTGTTTTTGTCTTTAAAACTGTGTAGATGCCATATTAAATTTGATATGTCAAAAGGGGTGGTTGATTCATTGAAAATCATTGTGAGAAGTCACACATAGAGTGAATGTGCGGGCACCACAGTAAAGACTTTTCATATGTTTTTTTGTGCGTGTGATGTTTATGATTAAGTGCATGGAATTTATAAAAAATAAGGGTGTTGGGCTAAAGTGTGGAAAATGATGTTTGTTTAAATGCTAGGGGTTGGGATACATAGCCCCCTTGATGTTTACCTAGTTTTGGGGTATTCTTCGGGCAGAGTGGGTGTGTGGAAAATTTTTAAAGTTGGGGTGGTGCAGAGAAAATGCTTTTTAAATCAGATAAAGAAAAAAAGTGTTTTATGTTTTCCCCAGTGTGGGGGGAGATCCTTATAGGGGGAATTATGTCATAAACTAGTGGTTCCTGGCTTTCAAACACCGATTATTTAAAAAAAAAGTGCAAAGAATTCAAAATTTTAGTCCCAAATTTGGGGTCCCCTTGTGTTTTTGATTTCATACATTTCAAGGGGTTTTTTTTTACCGGCAATTTAAGTTGGTGTGATTTACACAGATACAGTAGGTGTGGGTTTTCGGAAACAGTGGTTGTGTTTTTCATTCAACCCATGTGAAATGTATATACAAGAGTTAAAAGGCCCTAAAAAAAGTAGGTGGGGTTGTTATTGTACCCGGGCCCGTGATGTCACAAGTTTAAAAATGTATGGGATGTTAATAGTGCGTGTGTTTTTATGAATAGAGTGGATGTGAAGTCATGAACCCCGTTTGTGATTCCCTAACCCCGGGGGTTTTAATGTTAAGTAGGGGTGTGATGTTTTGTATAGTGCCCAAAATTTCCATGTATATGGGGATGGGGTTAATTCAACGAGTGGTTTTGGGTGTTTCAATAAGTGGGTTTTGGAAACACAGAATTTGGTTGTGTGTTACCCGTTTTATTTTTATATGTTTTCCCCAAAATTCCCGGAAAGTAGTTTTTATATAAAAGTTTTTGATTCATAAGTAGAGAAAAAGACTCAAGGTGTGAAGTGATGTTATATATTGTGCATAGATGTCCGCATATTTGGTTGGATGGGTTTCCAAAAATGGGTGTGATACAGTGAAAAAATTGTCATGACAAAAATACAGTGGGTGTGATGTCATGAAGGGGGATGTGATGGGCAAAAATACTGTTTTTGCGTAAAGTTTTATGTGAGTTTTTGTAGTGCAAAAAGAAGTCACAAAAATACCTAGTGTGATTCATAACCCAAAGTGTTGTGATGTCATACATAGTGTGTATCATGGTAAATTTTAGTGGGTTAAATTTACCCCGTATATGGATGTGATACCATACATATATTGGCCGTGAACCAAACGATCGTTTGGGGGGGTGTGAAACGGGATAAAAGTGGGGTGATGCCAAAAAATAAAGTGGTGGAAAGTCATAAAGAGTGGGGGTGATTATAAAGCAGTGCATATTGGGTGTCACCATATAGTGGCTGTGATGTCAATACTTTCAATGGTTTTGATTAAATAGATACATTGGGTGTGATGACACACATGGTGGGGTGATATCATAGGTGTAGGGAAGATGTCATTCAACCCTGGATTAATGGGCTTTTATAGGAATCTTTTTGGGCGAATGCAGTGGTGGGATGTCTTTAAAAAAATGGAAATTGATGTCATAAATTGTGAAGTGATTTTTGAATGTGTATGGTGTCATACGTAGCCCAATTTTGATGACTTTCCATACTTGTGATGTTAACGATACAGCGGGGGGAAAGACATGATTTGAAATTTGGGTTTTGATGTTTTAAAAATAGTGGGGGTGGGTGTCCAGGAATTTGCCGTTGTGTTGCATGGGAAAACAGTGTTGTGATTTTTCATATATATTGGATATGAGTCAAAATTTTAAATGGGTGTCCCTGTCATCCCTATAGGGGGCTGAGGTCCCTTTTTTTCAGGGCCTGTCAGGAATTTCTGAATATGATGTCATAAAATAAGTGGGGTTTATGTATCCAGGGGTGGGTGTGGTGTAATTGATACACTGGTTTTGATGACCCAATAATGGAAGCAGTGTTGATATAGTGGGTGAGAGGCAGATTATAACTGTTTTGGGTTTTTGGGGTGGGCATAAATAGCGTGTGGGGTATCCCTATAAACATTTGGGTGTAAATTTATGACTACAATGGTGTGGAAAAACATTAAAAATGGATGTTTTCTTATGTTTTAGGCAAAAGATGCCCTACAAAAAATGGTGTGATGTCATATAAGGGTCCAGGTTTATCAATAGAGTGGTTTGATGACACAGGGACATTTTTTGCAATTTAGATTTGTGGGAGTGAATAAGGGGGGGGAATTTTCCCCGGCAAAAAAAATGTGGGGTTTATCTCATAAAAAGTGGATTTTGGGTGACTTATATAGTTTATTTTGAGTTTTAAAAATTTTAAGGGTTTTGTGATGTCAAAATACCAAGGTTTTGTTTGGGTGGAAAAAGTGTGTGTGAAAACACAGATACAGTTTTTTTGCATCAAAAAATAGATGAATATGATGTTTTTTTTCAATTTTGGGTTTTGATGTCATCATAATTTGTCAAAGAGATTTAAAAAAGATTTGAAATCCCCAAAAAAGTGGATGGATCAACCCAAAAATAGGTGGATATAAGGCAATATACTGTGTTGATGGGCTTAAAAAAAATGGTTTTTTTTGGGTGTCTAAAGTGAGGTTTTTGATTTCTTCCCTGTGAAAAAGGTGCTATACTTTGCCAAGGTGGGAAATCATATATGAGTGGGGGTTTTACATGGCAATATTTTGTAAGACTCCCGATTACTGGGGCCGGGGATGTAAAATGTAATTTAATTTGTCCCCGCATAAGGGTGTTTTTCATAAATAGAGGTTGTGCGTCATTTAAATAAGTAGGGGGTGAAAAAAGCAGTTGGGTGTGTTTTTACAGGCATATAAAGTCACACATTATGGGTGTGATGTCATACCAAAAAATGGAGTGATTCCGGAAAAATTTTTGATGACAAAGATTTTTTTTAGGGGCGAAACCCGATAGAGTAGTATGATGTCCCGCCTGAATTTGGTTTTTGAATCATAAAATAGTGGGGTTTTCCGTTTACAAAAGGGATGTGATGTCAAATTAAAAGTGCAAAAAATGGGCATTTCCTATGCCGGGGTGGTGACATAAAAAAAGAGGGGGTTTTGATGTCATTTCATAGAGGGTTCATGTCACAAATTTCAGTGGGTAGGGGGCCCACGGGATACTGGAAAGTTATAACTACATTATTGGGTGAATACCATCGATTGGGGGGGGTTTGAACAAGATACAGTGGAGTGAGGTCAATATTTAAAGGAGTGTGTCATTTTATAGTGGACGGGAGGAATAAGGTGGTGTGATTCTTAAAGAGTGGATGTGAAAGGGTTTTAAAAAATGTAATCAATAATTTCTTATTTTGTTTGGGGTTTTTCATAAAAAACCCCGGGGGTTTTAGAAAATTGATACATTCAGTTTTGGGTGAAAAGAAAATAAAAGTTGGGGGTGATATCAGAATAGTGGCTGTGAAGCCGCAATGCTGTAATTTTTCATAAAACCCGTTTTGATGCCAAAATTAAAATAGATATTCATAAACGTTGTGTGTGATTCATTGAAAAGTCATTTTTGAAAGTCACCATAGGTTTTAATGTGCTGTCAACACGTAGAAAAACATGTCATTTTAGTGCGGGTGATGCCCTGATTTGGATGCAAGGGGAGTCATAAATTCTTAAGGGGAAAGTTGTCATAAAGGTGGATATTTAAAATTTTGGTTTTTTGGGGATAGGATGGCATACATTTTGCCAACTTTGATGTCTTAATTTGTTGGGGTTTATGTCTTCGACAGAGTGGGGGTATGGGGCAAAAAAGTTGGGGGGGTGGCAGGAGAATGGTTTTAAAACAATAAAGAAATTGTTGTCATGAAACCCGTGTTGGTGGGGTCATTATATTTTAAAGATGTCTAAACATAGTGGTTGCATGGGTTAAAACCCCGATAATGGTTAAAAAAAAGTTTCCTGTAAAAATTTATATAGAAGGGGCCTATTGTGTCCCCTTTCTTTGGGGTTTTATTTTATACATAACCCTCTTTTTTTCATACCTCAATCAAGTTGGTGGATTAAAAAGATACAGTAGGTTTGATGTCGGAAACATGGTTGTGTTTTAAATTTATTCCCCATGTGAAATGTCATATACCTGAGTAAAATGCATAAACAAGAAGGGGTGTTTTTTATAGATACAGTGGCTGTGTTTTCCCAAATATATGTATGTGATTTTCATATAATGCGTGTGATTTTATAAAGGTGGATGTGATGTCATGAATTCCCCTCCCCGTGATTCCCTAAGCCCCGGGGGTTTTTTTTTTTTATAAGTGAGGATGTGGGTTTTTTGTATAGTGCCCAAAATTTCCCCTGGATTGGCAGTGGAGGTTTTTTTAAAGGGGGGGGGGGTGTTTATGTTGTCAATACAGTGGGTTTTATGCACAGGTTTTGTTTTTGTGATGACATTTGTATTAATTTTGTTCCCTATATCCCGGAAAGTAGTTTCATATTCAGAATTTTTTGATTCCCTAAGTACAGTATTCCCGAAGAATTTAAGGTTGGGAAAATTTATTTTTATATATAGTGAAAGGATGCCCCGCATATTGTTGGTTTTTTTGGGGATACCAAAAATGGGTGTGAAAATCAGTGAAGAAAAAATTTTCATGACAAAGATTTCATGGGTTTTTGATGTCAACCTGAAGGGGGGATGTGATTTCCAAAAAAACTGGGTTTGCGTAATAGATTATATGTGACGGCTTCTGTATGCAAAAGATGTCCCCAATATGCCCAGTTTGATTCATCAACAAAGTGTTGTGAGTCATAATAGGTGTTTTCTTTGGAAAAAAATAAAGTGGGGTATGATGTTTACAGTATACTGGGAAAGGATATCATCAAATATTTGGGCCCTGATACCATCGATAGGGTTTTGGGGGTGATGGCAGTAAACATGGACGTGATGTCATAAAAAAATTGGGGTAGTATAAAGGGTGGGTGTGATGTATTGCAGGATTGGTTTTCCCCAAAAATATTTGGCCCGTTATGTCATAGGGACACTGGTTTTTTATAAAATAATACTTGGGTGTGGGTGACCCACAAGAGTGGGGTGTATCATAGGGGAGGGAAAATTCCCCTTTACCGTGGATTAATGTCATATATTTGGGGAAAACTGATTTCATGAATGCATGGTGGTGATGGGATAAATTTCTGAAATTGATTCATAAATTTTGAATGTGATTTCTTTAAATGTGTAAGGGGTCAACGTATGCCAAATTTTGATGATTTTCCCTAATTTTGATTTCATCGATACAAAAAAGGGTGGAAGACACGATAGATTGGTTTGATGTTTAAATTTAGTGGGTGTGTGTCAAAAAAGCCTTTTTGTTTTTTCCCTGAAAGCGTGTGGGTTTATATTTATATATTGGATATGATGTCATAAAATACTTGGGGTTTTATGGGCCTCCCTTTTTGGGGTCTGAGGTTTATTTGAGTTCAGGCCTTTCCCTGATTTCTGAATATGATGTCATACATAAAGTGTGTGTGAAAGTGTCCAGAGAGTGGAAGGGGGTGGGAATTGATACACTGGGTTTTTAGACCCAGATACAATGGATCAGTGTCAGATATAGTGGGTGAATTTCAGATATAAAATCGTGTTGTCCCTTTTTGATGGCATAAAATTTTGCCCTGTGTTTTATCAGGGGAAAACCCGTGGGGTGTAAATGTGAGATACAATGGTTGGGGAAATCATAAAGAGTGGATGTGAGTTATGTATAGTTCAAAAAAATGCCATACATAAACTGAGTTGATTCCTTTTTACAGGGGTTCCCAAAAATCATCAAAAGTGGGGTTTTTATGACAAGGGACAAATTGGGTGCAATGTCAGATAGTGGGAGTGTACCATAAACAGTGCAATTTTCTTTTCAAAAGAAATGTGGTTGATCTCATTAAAAAGTGGAAAGTAAAGGGCTTTTTTAGTGTATATGTGTTTAAAAAAATAGTTTTGTGAGTCAAACATACCAAAAGGGTTTTGATATGAAAGGAAAATTGTGTTGGGGAACAGATACATTTTGCGATGGGTACAAAAAGAATGAATTTTGATTTTTATTCAATTTGGTTTTGATGGTTTATCTTTCAAGCGTGGATTCCCCAAATGGGTGTATGATACACAATACCGTGGATGTGAGGGGCACAGAAATTGGGGGGGGATGATGTCAAATATCTGTGTGTTATGTCTTTTAAAAAAGGGGTTTTTTTTGTCTTTTAAATTTAGGGTGTGATTTTTTCCATAGGAATAATGCTATACATATTTCCCAATGTGAAGTCATACAAAGGTGGGGTTTTGACATTGTCAATAATGGGTGTGATGATCAAATTAAATTTGGGGATGACATGTATAATGTATATGGGTTTTCCCCGCATAGGGATGTGGTTTTTATAAAATAGGGGGGTGTGTGTCATAAGTAAGTAGTTTTGATGACAAAAAAACATGGATGTGGGTTTTTTACAGGATATGGGTGTCAACATGTAATTGGGGGTGATTCATAAAAAATGGGTTGATAACCCGGGAGTTTGTGAGGGCCAAAAAACCCCTAGGGGGATTTCTGATAGGTGGTTTATTCATGCCCCAAATGATGTTTAAATTTTATAAAAAATGGGGGTTTGCTGGACAGGCGGGTTTTGATGTCAAATATATTCAAATATTTTCTACATATGCCCAGTGTGGTGGGCATCAAAAGAGGTTGTGATGTCTTTCATAAGGGGGATCAGCCCCAAAAAAACAGTGGATAGGAGGGGCCCCCGGGATACTGGATGTGTTTTCATACCTATATTGGCTGGATACATCGATTGGTGGGGGTGGTGCCCCAGGGTACAGTGGACGTTATCAGATTAAAAAAGGGGGGGATGTCTTTTATATGGGACGGATGTCATAAGGTGGTGTGATGTCTTAAAAAAGGGGGATGTGATTTTCATAAAAGTATCACATTGAATTTTATTTATTTAGTGGGGATGTGTCAACAACACTGGGTTTGATTAAATTGATACATTCAGTGTGATTACACAGATACAGTTTGGGGGTATAGTTTTTGGGGGTGTGAACACGCAATGGCTGAATTTTAAAAACAAATGTGTTTTTTTTTCCATAAAAAATTTGATATGTCAAAAGGGGTTGGTTTTGTGTTTTCCCTTGAAAAGTCAAATTTTGAGAAGGCACAATTTGGGTGAATTTGCTGTCACACACGAAAGACAGGGCCCAAAAGTTTGCGTGGTTTCCCGATTAGAGGCATTGGGAATTTTCAAAAATATTGGAAGAATGTTGTCATAAAGTGTGGAATGATTTTCTTGTTTTTGTGATAGGGTGGATACATATTTCCACCGTGAGTCTTACCTAGTTGGGGTGATGCTTCGACAAGGGGTGTGTTTAATATAAAGGGGGGTGTGGGGCAGAGAGAATTTCGTTTTAAGTCAATAAAAACTTGTGTTTTCAAAGTAAAAAAATGTGGGGGGGATTTTATTTGTGGATTGATGTCATAAAAAATTTGGGTTTCCATGGCTTACAAAAAACCCTATGATTTTTAACAAAGGGGATGTAATTTCAAAAGAGTGCCATTGTGTCCTTTTTTGCTGTGGGTTTGGGTTCTACATACATTTGTTTCATACCGTCAATCAAGTTGGGGGTGATTAACAGTACATAGGTGGGGATGTCGGAAACAGTGGTTGTGTTGTCATTCAACCAATTTTTGAAATGTCATATACATGAGTATAAAGTCAAAAAATAGTAAATTTTGTTGTTATAAAATACAGTGGCTGTGTTTCCCCAAGTAAAGTGTAAGTGATGTCCCTTAAGGGGCGTGTGATTTCAGGGTTTGAGTGGATGTGATTCATGAATAAACCCTTGGATTCCCTAAGCCCCGGGGGTTTTTAAAGTTAAAAAGTGAGGATGTGATGTTGTGGGATATGCCAAAATTTCCATGTATATGGGGAGTTTGAGTTTTAAAAAGGTGGGTTTTGATGTTTCATTTAAATGGGGGGGGATGCAAAAGATTTTGTGTTTTTGATGTTTTTATGTGTATTTTATATTTTTGCCCCAATCCCGGAAAGTTTTTTCATATACAGAGGGGTGATTTCTAAGTACAGTAGTCTGAAAAAAACTCAAGGGGGTGGAAAGTGATGTTATTTTATTCAAAAAGATGTTTTCCCCATATTTTTGGTTTGGGTGGATACCAAAAATGGGGGGGGTTTTGGGGTATCCCGTGAAGAAATTGTCATGACCAAAAATACGTGGGTGTGATGTCATGCCTGATGGGTGTGATGTCAAAAATACTGTGGGGTTTTCGTTTTAAAATTATATTGACGTTTTTGTAGTGCAAAAAGATGTACAAAATATGCCCAGTGTGATTCATTTAACACAAGTTTGTGATGGCATACATGTGTGTATCATGGTAAATATAATGGATATGATGTCACAGTAAACTGGGTGGTATCATAAATATTTTTGGCCGTGATAAACCCTCGATAGGGTGGGTGTGATGACACTTTTAAAATGGAATGTGTCAAAATAAAAGGGGGTGACGTCATAAAGAGTGGGGGTTTAGTTGAAGCATGCATATGAAGTCACCCCAAAAAGGGCTGGGGATGTCATAGGGACCCCCGGGTTTTTATAAATAGTTTCAAAAAGGTGTGATGGCAACATAGGTGGGGGGTTTTTCATAGGTGTTTGGGAAGAGATGTCATTCACCGTGGTAAAATTCCTATATAGGAATCTGTTTTCAAATGCAAATGGTGGTGATGCCCTAAATTTTCTGAAATTGAAGTCCTAAATTGGGGGAATGTGTTTTTGTAAATTGTATGGTGTTAAAACGTATGCCAAAGTGATGACTTCCCTTTCTTGTGATGTAACGGGTACAGCGGGGGGACGACACTGGATAGAATTTTGGGTTTTGATGTCCAAAAATTGGGGTTTGATGTCAGGGAAAAGCCCCTTGTGTTTTATTTAAAAAAAGTGGTGTGATATCTATATATTGGATTTGATGAACAAATTTTCTGGATGCATGTCATACCCTATAGGGGTCTGAGGCTTTGAGTTTTAGGGGCCCTGTCATGCTACTTGGGAAAATTATGTCATACATAAGTGTTGTGTGTGACCCGAGGTGGGGTTTGGTTTTTAAATTTATACCTGTTTTTTAAAGACCCAAATAAAAAGGATTTCGTGTTAAAAATATAAATGGGGGAATGGCAGATATAACATCGTGTTTCTTGGTTGGTTTTTTTATAGGTGTTTTGAAATCATGAATTTTAAATGGGGTGAAAAATGATGATACAATGGTTTTTGAAATCATAAAAAGTGGGTGTGACGTTATGATAGTGAAAAGTCAAACTAAACTGGTTTTGAAGTCATATTTAAATTGGGTCCAAGATCATCAAAAAAGGGGTTTTGATGACACAGGTACGTTTAAAGCAAAGTCAGATAAATGGGGGTGATACCATAAAAAACAGTGCAATTTTTTTTTTCTGTCAAAAGAAATGTGGGTTTTTATCTCATTTAAAAAGTGGATGTGATGACTTATATAGGTATATGAAAGTTAAACATATTTGTTGTGTGATTCAAACATACCCAAAGGGTTTTTGGGTTTGGGTGGGAAAAAGGGGTGTGAGACACAGAAAACAGTTTCTGGGGATGAAAAAATAAGGAAAAATGATGGTTTTTTTTCAATGGATTTTGTTTTCATCAAAACATAGTCCCATGAGATCTCATAAATAAAGATTTTTATGTATCATAATACAGTGGGTGTGATGGACACAGATAGGTGGATATGTGTCAAATTTTCCCGTTGTGATGTCTTAAAAAAGGTTTTTTTGTTTTCCCAAAAAGTGAGGGTGTGATTTCTTCCATATTTTAATAGGGCTATAAAATGCCAATGTGAAGTCCCTCAAAGAATTTGGGGGGGGACATTGTCAATTTTGGGGGTTTTGACTAGAATTTCTTTTCTGGGGAAAGTAAAATGTTAAATGAAAATTTGGGCCCCGCATACGGGATTTTTTCATAAATAGAGGTTTTTGGGGCTGTATAAGTAAAGGGAGTGTGTGAAAAAACAGTGGAAAGTGATTTTACAGGGCATAAAGGGTGTTTTCCCCCACATGTAGTGGGGGTGAAAGTCATACCAAAGTGGATGGAATCCGCAGGTTTTTGATGAAAGATACACTAGGGGGGATTCTGATAGGTGAGTATGAATTTTATCCTGAAAATGGATGTGAAACATAAAAAAAAAGTGGTTTGCGTGACAAGGGATGTGATTCACTATATTTAAATATTTTCATACATATGCCGAGTGTGGTGGGCATTTTAACAAAGAGGGTTGTGATTTTCATAATTAAAGGGGATCATGTCACAAAAAACAGTGGAAGGGGCCCCAGTATACTGGATTGATATCATAAATTATTGGTGAATCCAAACGATTTGGTGGGTTTTTGGTGACAAAGATACAGGGGACGTGAGGTCAAAATATAATGGATGATGTCATATAATTTGGGCGTGAAGTCTTTAAGGGGTGTGATTCCTTTAAAATGGGGTGTATGTCAAAATGTATCACAATGATTTCATATATTTAAATTAGATGGTTCAAACCACTGGGTTTGATGGGGAAAATTTATACATTCCCGTGGAGAAAGATCCCGTGGTTTTGGGTATCAACATATGGCTGTGAAACAACCCCAATGGCAGTATTTTCCAAAAAACCCTGTTTGAAAGCATATTAAAATTTGGGTATTCAAAAAACGTTGGTGGTTTTTCAAAGAAAAAGTTTTTTGTGAAATCCCACATAGAGTGGGAAAGTGCTGTCAACACAGTAGAAACATGTCAAAGTTTGCGGGGAATTTATGATTTGAGTGCATGTGTGTCATAAAAACTAGGGAAAGTTGTCAAAATTTTGGATATGATTCTTTTTTGGATTTTTGGGTTTTGGGAAAATATGCCCTGGGGGGGGCTTACCTAGTTGGGTGATGTCTTCGACAGAGTGGGTGTGATGAAAATTTTAAAAATTTGGGTTTGGGGGCAAAAGAGAATTTTCGTTTTAAGGCAGATAAAGAACTTGTGTTGTCAAGTACACAGTGGGGTAAAATCCCTATATAGTGGGGGAAAATGTCATAAAAAATAGTGGGTTTCCATGGGTTAAAAAACCCCAAATTTATTTTCCCAAAATGCCTGTAATTCATATAGAGTTTCCTTTGTGTCCTCAAGCTGGGGTTTGAATTTATTTCCTACATCTGTTTCATACCTCAATCAATTTTTGGGGTTTCAAAGATACAGGAGGTGTATGTCGGAAACAGTGGTTTTGTTTTCATTCTTTAAAAAATGTTTAAATGTCAAAATACACTGGGGAAAGATGTCATAAACCAAATAGGTGTTTTTATAGATACATGGCTGTGATGCACAAGTATAGGGATGTGATGTCTATAATCGTGTGATTTCATGAAAAGAGTGGGTGTGATGTCATGAAAACCGGCTTGTGATTCCTTTAAACCGGGGTTTTTTAAAGTTTTTAAGTGAGGATGGGATGTTTGGGATAGTGCCAAAATTCCATGGGAATTTTTGGGGGAGTTGATGGGAAAACAACGAGGGAGTGTGTTTTGTCAAAACAGTGGGTTTTGGGTGACACAGAAATTTTTGGGTTGTGTTTTACATTTTTATTTTATATGTTTCCTTAAACCTAATGGTTTTTTTCATTAAAGATTTTTGATTATAAGTACAAATAGTTGAAAACTCAAGGTGTGGTTTTGATGTTATTATGTGAAAAGGATGTCAGCATATTTTTGGTTTGGTTTGGGAAACCCAAATGGGTGTGAATCAGTGAAGAAATTTTTCATGACAAAGATAAGTGGGTTTTGTTGGGAAGCCTGAGGGGGATTTGATGCAAAAATTGTGGTTTGCGTAAAAAATTATATGTGACGATTCTGTAGTGCAAATGATGTCACACATATTCCCGTGTGATTCACAAACTACAGGTGTTGTGATTTCATACATAGGGGTTTTCATGGGAAAAAATAAAAGTGGATTGAGGTTTACAGTTTTACTGGGTGGATATCATACATATATTGGCCCTGTACCCTTTGAAAGGGGGGGGGATGAACGAAAACAGTGGACCCTTTATGTCAAAAATAAATGGTGTACGTCTTAAAAGTGGGTGTGATGTTATATGCAGTGCATATATTCACACAATTTTGTGGTTTATGTCATGGGACACTGGTTTTTATAAAAAATACATTGGTTTTGATGACACAATGAGTGGTGTGATATCATAGGTGGAGGGAAAGAGATGCATTAAAACCCTGGATTAAAGTCATATATAGGGAAATTTATGTAATGCAGTGGTGGGATGGCATAAATTTCTGGAATTTTATGTCAAAAAAAATTGTTTAATGTGAATTTTTTTAAAGTGTAAGGTGTCTTTTTTATGCCAATTTTGATGACTTCCCTACTTTTTATTCATCGATACGCCCGGGGGGGGCACTGTAGAATTTGGGGTGGGTGTCAAATTTAGGGGTGTGATGTCCGGAAAAGCAATTTTGTTGGCCCTAAAGCGGGGTGTGGATATATTAAATTTTTTGGATATGATGTCAAAAAACAATTTTTTTTTAATTTTCTTTTTGGGCATTACATATAGGGGTTGAGGTTTATAGAGTTCAGGGGCCCTGTCAAGCATACTGAATATGATGCATACATAAGTGGTTTTGATGTGATCCGAAGTGGGTGTGGTGTAATTTATACACTGGTTTTTTATGACCCCGATACAATGGATTTCAGTGGCAATATATGGGTGAGATGGCAGATATAACATCGTGTTGTCTTCGGGGGATGGCCATTTTATTCGTGTGTGAATCTGAAAATTCCCGTGGATGTAATGTGATGACTACAAAGGTTTTGAAATCATAAAAAGGGATGTGACGTTATGTATTTGTGCAAAAAATTTCCCTTCATTAAAAATGAAATGTGTGTCCAATTTTAAAAAGGTGTCCCCGAATTTATCAATAGAGTGGGTTTTTATGACACAGGTAAAAAGTTTATGCAATGTAAGATAGTGGGAAATGTTACTAAGGGGGAGGATTTTCTTCAAAAGAAATGTGGTTGTTTTCATAAAAAGTGGATGTGATCTTATTTAGTGTTTTTATGTTTAAAAATATAGTTGTGTGTTGTCAAAATACCAAGGTTGTGATATATGGAAAGAGGGTGTGTGAGAACAAATACAGTTTTTTCGATTTCCCACAAATAAATGAAATATGATGTTTTTTACAATGGTTTTGATGGAAACATACAAGGGCGATGGGAAACCCATTTTAAAAAAGATGGTAGATTTTCATCAATTCAGTGGATGTGTGACAAAGATAGGGGGGAATGGTTTTTAATTTTACTGTTTGGGGTGCTTAAAAACGGTGTTTTGATGTCATAAAGTGGGATGTGATTTTTCCATATTTTAATAGGTGCTATACATATGGCCCAAGTTTAAGTCATACAAAAGTGGGTTTTGGAAAATTGTCAATAATGGGTTGATGCTCAAATTACTGCTGTGATGTCACATGATAATGGGAAATGTTGCCTCAAAAGGGGTGTGGGTTTATAAATAGGGGGTTTTGCTGTCATAAGTAGAGTAGTGGGGATGACAAAAAACAGTGATGTGATTTTATTCAGGCTTAAAAAAAGTCACACATGTAATGGGTGTGTGTCATACAAAAATGGAAGTTTAACCGCGGGGAGTTTGTGAGGGCCAAAAAATACCTAAAAGGGCGATGTCTGATTTGAGTGAGTATGATGTCATTTCCTGAAAATTGGGTGTGAATCATAAAATTTGTGGTTTGCGTGACAGAGCGGATGTGGAAGTCATCTATGTGGCAAATGAATGTCCATACATATCCGAGGTGTGTTGACATCAACACCGAGAGTTGTGATGACATACAGGAGGTATCATGTCCACAAATACAAGTGGATAGGAGGTCAAACAAGAATACAGATGTGATATCATACATATAATGGCTGATATACAACGATTGGGTTGTGTGGTGACAGAGATAACAGTGGACGTGCGGTCAGATATAATGGAGTGATGTCATATATAATGGACGCGATTCCACAAGGTGTGTGAATGTCCTTCAGAGTGGATGTTGATGTCATATGTATCACATATGATATCATATATATAGTGGAGATGATGTCATACACACACTGGGTTTGAATGAAAATTGATACATTCAGTGTGATGACACAGATCCAGTGGGGTGATAACAACATAGTGGCTGTGAAGCACCAATTGCTGTATTGTCATAACACTCTGTTGGATGCCATAATTAAAGTAGATATTTCATAACAACGTAGTTGTGTGTGATATCAATCGAAACAGTCATTAGTGAGGAACGTCACACATAGTGTGTATGTGCCAGTCACACACAGTAGAAGACATGTCATAAAGTAGTGCGTGTTGTTGTGATGTCTGATGTCGTAGAGTGAATGTGAGATGGTCATAAATAGTAAGGAAATGTTGTCATAAAATTGGTGGATATGATGTCTTGTAAAGTGCGTAGGAGGCATTTACTTGATGCCACCTGTGAAGTCCTTACCTAGTTGGTGTTGATGTCTTCGCCAGAGAGGGTGTGATGACATATTACAGTGGGTGTGGTGGCAGAGAGAATGCCGTTTCAAGTCAGATACAGAACATGTGTTGTTATGTACTCAGTGTGGGTGTTATCATATAGAAGTGGATAAGATGTCATAAACATAGTGGTGGCCATGGCTGTACAAACACCGATATGATGTCTATCACAGAGTGCATGTAATAACATATAGAGTGCCTATTGTGTCCTACATGCTGTGGGGTTTGATTTCAATACATATCGTACATTTTTCATACCGTCAATCAAGTTGGTGTGAATGCACAGAATACAAGTAGGTTTTGATGTCGGAAACAGTGGTTGTGTTGTCATTCCATACACAATGGTGAAATGTCATATACACTGAAGTAAGATGTCATAAACATAGTAGGTGTGTTGTTAATAGATACCCCCAAAGCAAAAAAAAAGGTTTTTGGCTGTTGATGTAACAAGTATAGTGTATGTGATTTTCATATTACAGTGGCTGTGAATTTCATGAATGAGTGTGAACGAGAATGTCTATGAAATACCGTCTCGCGGTGATGCATAGACGTCGGTGGTTTTAGTGATCATAAAAGGTGAGATGTGATGTTGTGTATAGTGCCAAGTTTCCATGTATATGGACGAGAGAGTGGTGAGGTAACTACAACGAGTGGTGGGTGATGTTGGTCAATTTCAGTCGTTGTGATTACCACAGATTTAGTGATGCGTTGTGATGTTCATGTGTTAGTGTAAAATTGTTGCCCTATATCCTGGAATGTAGTTTCATATTAACAGAGGATGTGATGGTCATAAAGTACGAGTAGTCTGCAAGCTCAAGGTGTGAATGTGATGTTATATATTGTGAAATAGGATGTTTCACGCCATATTGATTGGTTTGATGTCTTACAAAGTGTCTGAGTTATCAGTTGAGGAAAATTGATCTTGACAAAGATAACAGTGGGTCGTGATGTCATGCCTGAAGTGGATGTGATGTGTAAAAATACTGTGGTTCTGGCAGTTAACTAGATTATATGTGATCGACTTCTGTAAGTGCAAATGATTGTCACACATATGCCTAGTGTGATCTCATCAACACACAGTGTTGTGATGTCATTACATAGTGTGTATCATGGAATAAAATATAGTGGAATATGATGTCACATGTATACTGGATGAGATATCATACATATATTGGCCGTGATACCATCGATAGGTGTGGTGTGATGACACGTATATTCAGTGGACGTGATAGTCATAAATGTTAAAGCGGATAAAGTGTTGTGACGTCATAAAGAGTGGTGTGATGTCATATGCAGTGCATATGATGTTCACATATATAGTGGCTGTTATGACATACGTACACTGGTTTTGATAAAGTAGATACATTGGGTGTGATGACACACATAGAGTGGGTGTGATATCATAGGTGTAGGGAATGAGATGTCATTCACCGTGGATGTAATGTCATATATAGGAGATCTGATGTGCTGAATGCAGTGGTGGTGATGTCATAAATACTGAATATTGATGTCATAAATTGTGAATGTGATTTATTGTAGAATGTGTATGGTGTCATACGTATGCCAAGTGGTGATGACTTCCATACTTGTGATGTCATCGATACAGCGGGTGTGACGACACTGATAGATTGGTTGTGATGTCAAATATAGTGGGTGTGATGTCAGGAATAGCCGTTGTGTTGTCATGAAAGCAGTGTGTGTGATATCATATATATTGGATATGATGTCATAAAAATATACTGGATGTCATGTCATACATATAGGGGTCTGAGGTCATAGAGTTCAGGCCATGTCATGCATACTGAATATGATGTCATACATATAGTGTGTGTCATGTGATCCAGAGAGTGGATGTGGTGTAATTGATTACACTGGTTTTGATGACCCAGATACAATGGATGCGTGTCAGATATAGTGGGTGAGATGGCAGATATAACATCGTGTTGTCTTGTGTGTGATGTCATATATAGTGCGTGTGTGATATCATGAATTCAGTGGATGTAATGTGATGACTACAATGGTGTGAAATCATAAAGAGTGGATGTGACGTTATGTATAGCGCATAAGATGCCATACATAAACTGGGTGTGATGTCATATATACAGTTGTCCAGAGATCATCAATAGAGAGGTTGTGATGACACATGTACAGTTGATGCAATGTCAGATAGTGGGAGTGATACCATAAGCACAGTGCAATTGCTGTCAAAAGAAATGTGGTATGATCTCATAAAATGTGGATGTGATGACTTATATAGTGTATATGATATTAAACATATAGTTGTGTGTGATGTCATACATACCAAGGTTGTGATATGATGGAAAGAGTGTGTGTGAGACACAGATACAGTTTCTGCGATGCTACAAATAGAGTGAATATATACGGGATGTGGTTTCATAAATAGAGGTTGTGCTGTCATAAGTACAGTAGTGTGATGACAAAAGCAGTGGATGTGATGTTATTACAGTGCATATGATGTCACACATGTAGTGGGTGTGATGTCATACAAAAGTGGATGTGATATCCACGGAGAGTTTGTGATGACAAAGATACACTTGGTGCGATGTCTGATAGAGTGAGTATGAAGTCATGCCTGAAGTGGATGTGACATCATAAAATATGTGGTTTGCTGTGACAGAGCGGATGTGATGTCATCTATAGTGCAAATGATGTCATACATATGCCGAGTGTGGTGACATCAACACCGAGTGTTGTGATGTCATACATAGAGTGTATCATGCCACAAATACAGTGGATAGGAGGTCACACGTATACTGGATGTGATATCATACATATATTGGCTGAGATACCATCGATTGGGTGGGTGTGGTGACACAGATACAGTGGACGTGAGGTCAGATATAATGGAGTGATGTCATATATAGTGGACGTGATGTCATAAGGTGGTGTGATGTTTAAAGATGGATGTGATGTCATATGTATCACATATGATTTCATATATTTAGTGGAGATGATGTCATACACACACTGGGTTTGATGAAATTGATACATTCAGTGTGATGACACAGATATTGTGGGTGTGATATCAGACATAGTGGCTGTGAAGCACGCAATGGCTGTATTGTCATAACACTGTGTTTGATGCCATATAAAGTAGATATGTCATAAACGTAGTGTGTGTGATGTCATCGAAACAGTCATTGTGAGAAGTCACACATAGAGTGAATGTGCTGTCACACACAGTAGAAGACATGTCATATGTAGTGCGTGTGATGTCATGAGTAGAGTGCATGTGATGTCATAAATAGTAAGGAATGTTGTCATAAAGTGTGGATATGATGTCATGTATAGTGCATAGGATGGCATACATATGCCACCTGTGATGTCTTACCTAGTTGTGTGATGTCTTCGACAGAGTGGGTGTGATGATATATACAGTGGGTGTGGTGGCAGAGAGAATGCGTTTCAAGTCAGATACAGAACTTGTGTTGTCATGTACACAGTGTGGGTGAGATCATATATAGTGGATATGATGTCATAAACATAGTGGTTGCCATGGCTTACAAACACCGATATGATGTTATCAAGAGTGCATGGTAACTATTGTGTCCTACATGCTGTGGGTTTGATTTCATACATACATCATGTTTCATACCGTCAATCAAGTTGGTGTGATTACACAGATACAGTAGGTGTGATGTCGGAAACAGTGGTTGTGTTGTCATTCATACACCATGTGAAATGTCATATACACTGAGTATGATGTCATAAACATAGTAGTGTGTGTTGTTATAGATACAGTGGCTGTGATGTCACAAGTATAGTGTATGTGATGTCATATACAGTGCGTGTGATTTCATGAATAGAGTGGATGTGATGTCATGAATACCGTCTCGTGATGCCATAAGCCGGTGGTTTTAATGTATATAAGTGAGGATGTGATGTTGTGTATAGTGCCAAGTTTCCATGTATATGGCGAGTGTGAGGTAATACAACGAGTGGGTGTGATGTTGTCAATACAGTCGTTGTGATGACACAGATTAGTGGTTGTGATGTTACATGTGTAGTGTATATGTTGCCCTATATCCTGAATGTAGTTTCATATACAGAGGTTGTGATGTCATAAGTACAGTAGTCTGAAGACTCAAGGTGTGAATGTGATGTTATATATAGTGAATAGGATGTCACGCATATTGTTGGTTTGATGGCATACAAAAGTGTGTGTGATATCAGTGAAGAAATTGTCATGACAAAGATACAGTGGGTGTGATGTCATGCCTGAAGTGGATGTGATGTGAAAAATACTGTGGTTTGCAGTAATAGATTATATGTGATGACTTCTGTAGTGCAAATGATGTCACACATATGCCTAGTGTGATCTCATCAACACACAGTGTTGTGATGTCATACATAGTGTGTATCATGGAATAAATATAGTGGATATGATGTCACATGTATACTGGATGAGATATCATACATATATTGGCCGTGATACCATCGATAGGGTGGGTGTGATGACACGTATACAGTGGACGTGATGTCATAAATAAAGCGGTGTGACGTCATAAAGAGTGGGTGATGATGGCATATGCAGTGCATATGATGTCACACATATAGTGGCTGTTATGTCATACGTACACTGGTTTTGATAAAGTAGATACATTGGGTGTGATGACACACACATAGAGTGGGTGTGATATCATAGGTGTAGGGAATGAGATGTCATTCACCGTGGATGTAATGTCATATATAGGAGATCTGATGTGCTGAATGCAGTGGTGGTGATGTCATAAATACTGAATATTGATGTCATAAATTGGGAATGTGTTTTCTTGTAAAATGTGTATGGTGTCATACGTTTGCCAAGGGTGATGACTTCCATACTTGTGATGTCATCGATACAGCGGGTGTGACGACACTGATAGATTGGTTGTGATGTCAAATATAGTGGGTGTGATGTCAGGAATAGCCGTTGTGTTGTCATGAAAGCAGTGTGTGTGATATCATATATATTGGATATATGTCATAAATATACTGGATGTCATGTCATACATATAGGGGTCTGAGGTCATAGAGTTCAGGCCATGTCATGCATACTGAATATGATGTCATACATATAGTGTGTGTCATGTGATCCAGAGAGAGGATGTGGTGTAATTGATACACTGGTTTTGATGACCCAGATACAATGGATGCAGTGTCAGATATAGTGGGTGAGATGGCAGATATAACATCGTGTTGTCTTGTGTGTGATGGCATATATAGCGTGTGTCATATCATGAATTCAGTGGATGTAATGTGATGACTACAATGGTGTGAAATCATAAAGAGTGGATGTGACGTTATGTATAGCGCATAAGATGCCATACATAAACTGGGTGTGTGATGTCATATATACAGCTGTCCAGAGATCATCAATAGAGAGGTTGTGATGACACATGTACAGTTGATGCAATGTCAGATAGTGGGAGTGATACCATAAGCACAGTGCAATTGCTGTCAAAAGAAATGTGGTATGATCTCTCATAAAATGTGGATGTGATGACTTATATAGTGTATATGATATTAAACATATAGTTGATGTGATGTCATACATACCAAGGTGGTGATATGATGGAAAGAGTGTGTGTGAGACACAGATACAGTTTCTGCGATGCTACAAATAGAGTGAATATGATGATTTATACAATGGTTATGATGTCATCATACATAGTCGATGAGATCTCATAAATACAGATGGTATGATATCATCAATACAGTGGATGTGATGACACAGATACGGTGGATATGATGTCAAGTATACTGTGTGTGATGTCTTAAAAACGGTGTTTTGATGTCATAATATGAGGATGTGATTTCTTCTATAGTGCAATAGGTGCTATACATATGCCAAGTGTAAAGTCATACAAAGAGTGGGTGTGACATTGTCAATAATGGTTGTGATGACTCAGATTACTGGCTGTGATGTCACATGTATAATGTATATGTTGCCCTGCATACGGATGTGGTTTCATAAATAGAGGTTGTGCTGTCATAAGTACAGTAGTGTGATGACAAAAGCAGTGGATGTGATGTTATGACAGTGCATATGATGTCACACATGTAGTGGGTGTGACGTCATACAAAAGTGGATGTGATATCCACGGAGAGTTTGTGATGACAAAGATACACTGGGTGCGATGTCTGATAGAGTATGTATGAAGTCATGCCTGAAGTGGATGTGACATCATAAAATATGTGGTTTGCTGTGACAGAGCGGATGTGATGTCATCTATAGTGCAAATGATGTCATACATATGCCGAGTGTGGTGACATCAACACCGAGTGTTGTGATGTCATACATAGAGTGTATCATGCCACAAATACAGTGGATAGGAGGTCACACGTATACTGGATGTGATATCATACATATATTGGCTGAGATACCATCGATTGGGTGGGTGTGGTGACACAGATACAGTGGACGTGAGGTCAGATATAATGGAGTGATGTCATATATAGTGGACGTGATGTCATAAGGTGGTGTGATGTTTTAAAGAATGGATGTGATGTCATATGTATCACATATGATTTCATATATTTAGTGGAGATGATGTCATACACACACTGGGTTTGATGAAATTGATACATTCAGTGTGATGACACAGATATTGTGGGTGTGATATCAGACATAGTGGCTGTGAAGCACGCAATGTCTGTATTGTCATAACACTGTGTTTGATGCCATATAAAGTAGATATGTCATAAACGTAGTGTGTGTGATGTCATCGAAACAGTCATTGTGAGAAGTCACACATAGAGTGAATGTGCTGTCACACACAGTAGAAGACATGTCATATGTAGTGTGTGTGATGTCATGAGTAGAGTGCATGTGATGTCATAAATAGTAAGGAATGTTGTCATAAAGTGTGGATATGATGTCATGTATAGTGCATAGGATGGCATACATATGCCACCTGTGATGTCTTACCTAGTTGGTGTGATGTCTTCGACAGAGTGTGGGTGTGATGATATATACAGTGGGTGTGGTGGCAGAGAGAATGCGTTTCAAGTCAGATACAGAACTTGTGTTGTCATGTACACAGTGTGGGTGAGATCATATATAGTGGATATGATGTCATAAACATAGTGGTTGCCATGGCTTACAAACACCGATATGATGTTATCAAGAGTGCATGTAATATCATATAGAGTGCCTATTGTGTCCTACATGCTGTGGGTTTGATTTCATACATACATCATGTTTCATACCGTCAATCAAGTTGGTGTGATTACACAGATACAGTAGGTGTGATGTCGGAAACAGTGGTTGTGTTGTCATTCATACACCATGTGAAATGTCATATACACTGAGTATGATGTCATAAACATAGTAGGTGTGTTGTTATAGATACAGTGGCTGTGATGTCACAAGTATAGTGTATGTGATGTCATATACAGTGCGTGTGATTTCATGAATAGAGTGGATGTGATGTCATGAATACCGTCTCGTGATGCCATAAGCCGGTGGTTTTAATGTTATAAAGTGAGGGTGTGATGTTGTGTATAGTGCCAAGTTTCCATGTATATGGCGAGTGTGAGGTAATACAACGAGTGGGTGTGATGTTGTCAATACAGTCGTTGTGATGACACAGATTAGTGGTTGTGATGTTACATGTGTAGTGTATATGTTGCCCTATATCCTGAATGTAGTTTCATATACAGAGGTTGTGATGTCATAAGTACAGTAGTCTGAAGACTCAAGGTGTGAATGTGATGTTATATATAGTGAATAGGATGTCACGCATATTGTTGGTTTGATGGCATACAAAAGTGTGTGTGATATCAGTGAAGAAATTGTCATGACAAAGATACAGTGGGTGTGATGTCATGCCTGAAGTGGATGTGATGTGAAAAATACTGTGGTTTGCAGTAATAGATTATATGTGATGTCTTCTGTAGTGCAAATGATGTCACACATATGCCTAGTGTGATCTCATCAACACACAGTGTTGTGATGTCATACATAGTGTGTATCATGGAATAAATATAGTGGATATGATGTCACATGTATACTGGATGAGATATCATACATATATTGGCCGTGATACCATCGATAGGGTGGGTGTGATGACACGTATACAGTGGACGTGATGTCATAAATAAAGCGGTGTGACGTCATAAAGAGTGGGTGTGATGTCATATGCAGTGCATATGATGTCACACATATAGTGGCTGTTATGTCATACGTACACTGGTTTTGATAAAGTAGATACATTGGGTGTGATGACACACATAGAGTGGGTGTGATATCATAGGTGTAGGGAATGAGATGTCATTCACCGTGGATGTAATGTCATATATAGGAGATCTGATGTGCTGAATGCAGTGGTGGTGATGTCATAAATACTGAATATTGATGTCATAAATTGTGAATGTGTTTTCTTGTAAAATGTGTATGGTGTCATACGTATGCCAAGTGTGATGACTTCCATACTTGTGATGTCATCGATACAGTGTGTGTGACGACACTGATAGATTGGTTGTGATGTCAAATATAGTGGGTGTGATGTCAGGAATAGCCGTTGTGTTGTCATGAAAGTGTGTGTGTGTCATGATATCATATATATTGGATATGATGTCATAAATATACTGGATGTCATGTCATACATATAGGGGTCTGAGGTCATAGAGTTCAGGCCATGTCATGCATACTGAATATGATGTCATACATATAGTGTGTGTGATGTGATCCAGAGAGTGGATGTGGTGTAATTGATACACTGGTTTTGATGACCCAGATACAATGGATGCAGTGTCAGATATAGTGGGTGAGATGGCAGATATAACATCGTGTTGTCTTGTGTGTGATGGCATATATAGTGTGTGTGATATCATGAATTCAGTGGATGTAATGTGATGACTACAATGGTGTGAAATCATAAAGAGTGGATGTGACGTTATGTATAGTGCATAAGATGCCATACATAAACTGGGTGTGATGTCATATATACAGCTGTCCAGAGATCATCAATAGAGAGGTTGTGATGACACAGGTACAGTTGATGCAATGTCAGATAGTGGGAGTGATACCATAAGCACAGTGCAATTGCTGTCAAAAGAAATGTGGTATGATCTCATAAAATGTGGATGTGATGACTTATATAGTGTATATGATATTAAACATATAGTTGATGTGATGTCATACATACCAAGGTTGTGATATGATGGAAAGAGTGTGTGTGAGACACAGATACAGTTTCTGCGATGCTAAAAATAGAGTGAATATGATGTTTTATACAATGGTTATGATGTCATCATACATAGTCGATGAGATCTCATAAATACAGATGGTATGATATCATCAATACAGTGGATGTGATGACACAGATACGGTGGATATGATGTCAAGTATACTGTGTGTGATGTCTTAAAAACGGTGTTTTGATGTCATAATATGAGGATGTGATTTCTTCTATAGTGCAATAGGTGCTATACATATGCCAAGTGTGAAGTCATACAAAGACAAAGAGTGGGTGTGACATTGTCAATAATGGTTGTGATGACTCAGATTACTGGCTGTGATGTCACATGTATAATGTATATGTTGCCCTGCATACGGGATGTGGTTTCATAAATAGAGGTTGTGCTGTCATAAGTACAGTAGTGTGATGACAAAAGCAGTGGATGTGATGTTATTACAGTGCATATGATGTCACACATGTAGTGGGTGTGATGTCATACAAAAGTGGATGTGATATCCACGGAGAGTTTGTGATGACAAAGATACACTAGGTGCGATGTCTGATAGAGTGAGTATGATGTCATGCCTGAAGTGGATGTGACATCATAAAATATGTGGTTTGCTGTGACAGAGCGGATGTGATGTCATCTATAGTGCAAATGATGTCATACATATGCCGAGTGTGGTGACATCAACACCGAGTGTTGTGATGTCATACATAGAGTGTATCATGCCAAAAATACAGTGGATAGGAGGTCACACGTATACTGTGATATCATACATACATATATTGGCTGAGATACCATCGATTGGGTGGGTGTGGTGACACAGATACAGTGGACGTGAGGTCAGATATAATGGAGTGATGTCATATATAGTGGACGTGATGTCATAAGGTGGTGTGATGTTTTAAAGAGTGGATGTGATGTCATATGTATCACATATGATTTCATATATTTAGTGGAGATGATGTCATACACACACTGGGTTTGATGAAATTGATACATTCAGTGTGATGACACAGATACAGTGGGTGTGATATCAGACATAGTGGCTGTGAAGCACGCAATGGCTGTATTGTCATAACACTGTGTTTGATGCCATATATAAAGTAGATATGTCATAAACGTAGTGTGTGTGATGTCATCGAAACAGTCATTGTGAGAAGTCACACATAGAGTGAATGTGCTGTCACACACAGTAGAAGACATGTCATATGTAGTGCGTGTGATGTCATGAGTAGAGTGCATGTGATGTCATAAATACTAAGGAATGTTGTCATAAATAAAGTGTGGATATGATGTCATGTATAGTGCATAGGATGGCATACATATGCCACCTGTGATGTCTTACCTAGTTGGTGTGATGTCTTCGACAGAGTGGGTGTGATGACATATACAGTGGGTGTGGTGGCAGAGAGAATGCGTTTCAAGTCAGATACAGAACTTGTGTTGTCATGTACACAGTGTGGGTGAGATCATATATAGTGGATATGATGTCATAAACATAGTGGTTGCCATGGCTTACAAACACCGATATGATGTTATCAAGAGTGCATGTAATATCATATAGAGTGCCTATTGTGTCCTACATGCTGTGGGTTTGATTTCATACATACATCATGTTTCATACCGTCAATCAAGTTGGTGTGATTACACAGATACAGTAGGTGTGATGTCGGAAACAGTGGTTGTGTTGTCATTCATACACCATGTGAAATGTCATATACACTGAGTATGATGTCATAAACATAGTAGGTGTGTTGTTATAGATACACAGTGCTGTGATGTCACAAGTATAGTGTATGTGATGTCATATCATATACAGTGCGTGTGATTTCATGAATAGAGTGGATGTGATGTCATGAATACCGTCTCGTGATGCCATAAGCCGGTGGTTTTAATGTTATAAGTGAGGTGTGTGATGTTGTGTATAGTGCCAAGTTTCCATGTATATGGCGAGTGTGAGGTAATACAACGAGTGTGTGTGATGTTGTCAATACAGTCGTTGTGATGACACAGATTAGTGTTGTGATGTTACATGTGTAGTGTATATGTTGCCCTATATCCTGAATGTAGTTTCATATACAGAGGTTGTGATGTCATAAGTACAGTAGTCTGAAGACTCAAGGTGTGAATGTGATGTTATATATAGTGAATAGGATGTCACGCATATTGTTGGTTTGATGGCATACAAAAGTGTGTGTGATATCAGTGAAGAAATTGTCATGACAAAGATACAGTGGGTGTGATGTCATGCCTGAAGTGGATGTGATGTCAAAAAAAAATCTGTGTTTTGCAGTAATAGATTATATGTGATGTCTTCTGTAGTGCAAATGATGTCACACATATGCCTAGTGTGTGATCTCATCAACAGTGTGTTGTGATGTCATACATAGTGTGTATCATGGAATAAATATAGTGGATATGATGTCACATGTATACTGGATGTGATATCATACATATATTGGCCGTGATACCATCGATAGGGTGGGTGTGATGACACGTATACAGTGGACGTGATGTCATAAATAAAAGTGTGTGTGACGTCATAAAGAGTGGGTGTGATGTCATATGCAGTGCATATGATGTCACACATATAGTGGCTGTTATGTCATACGTACACACTGGTTTTGATAAAGTAGATACATTGTGTGTGATGACACACATAGAGTGGGTGTGATATCATAGGTGTAGGGAATGAGATGTCATTCACCGTGGATGTAATGTCATATATAGGAGATCTGATGTGCTGAATGCAGTGGTGGTGATGTCATAAATACTGAATATTGATGTCATAAATTGTGAATGTGTTTTCTTGTAGAATGTGTATGGTGTCATACGTATGCCAAGTGTGATGACTTCCATACTTGTGATGTCATCGATACAGGGGGTGTGACGACTGATGATAGATTGGTTGTGATGTCAAATAGTAGTGGGTGTGATGTCAGGAATAGCCGTTGTGTTGTCATGAAAGCAGTGTGATATGATATCATATATATTGGATATGATGTCATAAATATACTGGATGTCATGTCATACATATAGGGGTCTGAGGTCATAGAGTTCAGGCCATGTCATGCATACTGAATATGATGTCATATATATATGTGTGTGTGATGTGATCCAGAGAGTGGATGTGGTGTAATTGATACACTGGTTTTGATGACCCAGATACAATGGATGCAGTGTCAGATATAGTGGGTGAGATGGCAGATATAACATCGTGTTGTCTTGTGTGTGATGGCATATATAGCGTGTGTGATATCATGAATTCAGTGGATGTAATGTGATGACCAATGGTGTGAAATCATAAAGAGTGGATGTGACGTTATGTATAGTGCATAAGATGCCATACATAAACTGAGTGTGATGTCATATATACAGCTGTCCAGAGATCATCAATAGAGTGGTTGTGATGACACAGGTACAGTTGATGCAATGTCAGATAGTGGGAGTGATACCATAAGCACAGTGCAATTGCTGTCAAAAAAAATGTGGTATGATCTCATAAAAATGTGGATGTGATGACTTATATAGTGTATATGATGTTAAACATATAGTTGATGTGATGTCATACATACCAAGGTTGTGATATGATGGAAAGAGTGTGTGTGAGACACAGATACAGTTTTCTGCGATGCTACAAATAGAGTGAATATGATGATTTTATACAATGGTTATGATGTCATCATACATAGTCGATGAGATCTCATAAATACAGATGGTATGATATCATCAATACAGTGGATGTGATGACACAGATACGGTGGATATGATGTCAAGTATACTGTGTGTGATGTCTTAAAAACGGTGTTTTGATGGTGTTTTGATGTCATAATATGAGGATGTGATTTCTTCTATAGTGCAATAGGTGCTATACATATGCCAAGCCAAGTGTGAAGTCATACAAAGAGTGGGTGTGACATTGTCAATAATGGTTGTGATGACTCAGATTACTGGCTGTGATGTCACATGTATAATGTATATGTTGCCCTGCATACGGGATGTGGTTTCATAAATAGAGGTTGTGCTGTCATAAGTACAGTAGTGTGATGACAAAAGCAGTGGATGTGATGTTATTACAGTGCATATGATGTCACACATGTAGTGGGTGTGATGTCATACAAAAGTGGATGTGATATCCACGGAGAGTTTGTGATGACAAAGATACACTAGGTGCGATGTCTGATAGAGTGAGTATGATGTCATGCCTGAAGTGGATGTGACATCATAAAATATGTGGTTTGCTGTGACAGAGCGGATGTGATGTCATCTATAGTGCAAATGATGTCATACATATGCCGAGTGGTGACATCAACACCGAGTGTTGTGATGTCATACATAGAGTGTATCATGCCACAAATACAGTGGATAGGAGGTCACACGTATACTGGATGTGATATCATACATATATTGGCTGAGATACCATCGATTGGGTGGGTGTGGTGACACAGATACAGTGGAGGTCGTGAGGTCAGATATAATGGAGTGATGTCATATATAGTGGACGTGATGTCATAAGGTGGTGTGATGTTTTAAAGAGTGGATGTGATGTCATATGTATCACATATGATTTCATATATTTAGTGGAGATGATGTCATACACACACTGGGTTTGATGAAATTGATACATTCAGTGTGATGACACAGATACAGTGGGTGTGATATCAGACATAGTGGCTGTGAAGCACGCAATGGCTGTATTGTCATAACACTGTGTTTGATGCCATATAAAGTAGATATGTCATAAACGTAGTGTGTGTGATGTCATCGAAACAGTCATTGTGAGAAGTCACACATAGAGTGAATGTGCTGTCACACACACACAGTAGAAGACATGTCATATGTAGTGCATGAGTGTGTGATGTCATGAGTAGAGTGCATGTGATGTCATAAATACTAAGGAATGTTGTCATAAAGTGTGGATATGATGTCATGTATAGTGCATAGGATGGCATACATATGCCACCTGTGATGTCTTACCTAGTTGGTGTGATGTCTTCGACAGAGTGTGTGTGTGATATATACAGTGGGTGTGGTGGCAGAGAGAATGCGTTTCAAGTCAGATACAGAACTTGTGTTGTCATGTACACAGTGTGGGTGAGATCATATATAGTGGATATGATGTCATAAACATAGTGGTTGCCATGGCTTACAAACACCGATATGATGTTATCAAGAGTGCATGTAATATCATATAGAGTGCCTATTGTGTCCTACATGCTGTGGGTTTGATTTCATACATACATCATGTTTCATACCGTCAATCAAGTTGGTGTGATTACACAGATACAGTAGGTGTGATGTCGGAAACAGTGGTTGTGTTGTCATTCATACACCATGTGAAATGTCATATACACTGAGTATGATGTCATAAACATAGTAGTGTGTGTTGTTATAGATACAGTGGCTGTGTGATGTCACAAGTATAGTGTATGTGATGTCATATACAGTGCGTGTGATTTCATGAATAGAGTGGATGTGATGTCATGAATACCGTCTCGTGATGCCATAAGCCGGTGGTTTTAGTGTTATAAGTGAGGATGTGATGTTGTGTATAGTGCCAAGTTTCCATGTATATGGCGAGTGTGAGGTAATACAACGAGTGTGTGTGATGTTGTCAATACAGTCGTTGTGATGACACAGATTAGTGGTTGTGATGTCACATGTGTAGTGTATATGTTGCCCTATATCCTGAATGTAGTTTCATATACAGAGGTTGTGATGTCATAAGTACAGTAGTCTGAAGACTCAAGGTGTGAATGTGATGTTATATATAGTGCATAGGATGTCACGCATATTGTTGGTTTGATGGCATACAAAAGTGTGTGTGATATCATCAGTGAAGAAATTGTCATGACAAAGATACAGTGGGTGTGATGTCATGCCTGAAGTGGATGTGATGTCAAAAAAAAATACTGTGGTTTGCAGTAATAGATTATATGTGACGACTTCTGTAGTGCAAATGATGTCACACATATGCCTAGTGTGATCTCATCACACACACAGTGTTGTGATGTCATACATAGTGTGTATCATGGAATAAATATAGTGGATATGATATCACATGTATATATGGATGTGATATCATACATATATTGGCCGTGATACCATCGATAGTGTGGGTGATGACATGACACGTATACAGTGGACGTGATGTCATAAATAAAGCGGTGTGACGTCATAAAGAGTGGGTGTGATGTCATATGCAGTGCATATGATGTCACACATATAGTGGCTGTTATGTCATACGTACACTGGTTTTGATAAAGTAGATACATTGGGTGTGATGACACACATAGAGTGGGTGTGATATCATAGGTGTAGGGAATGAGATGTCATTCACCGTGGTGTAATGTCATGTAATGTCATATATAGGAGATCTGATGTGCTGAATGCAGTGGTCATGATGTCATAAATACTGAATATTGATGTCATAAATTGTGAATGTGATTTCTTGTGCCAATGTGTATGGTGTCATACGTATGCCAAGTGTGATGACTTCCATACTTGTGATGTCATCGATACAGGGTGTGTGACGACACTGATAGATTGGTTGTGATGTCAAATATAGTGGGTGTGATGTCAGGAATAGCCGTTGTGTTGTCATGAAAGCAGTGTGTGTGATGATATATATATATATGGATATGATGTCATAAATATACTGGATGTCATGTCATACATATAGGGGTCTGAGGTCATAGAGTTCAGGCCATGTCATGCATACTGAATATGATGTCATACATATAGTGTGTGTGATGTGATCCAGAGAGTGGATGTGGTGTAATTGATACACTGGTTTTGATGACCCAGATACAATGGATGCAGTGTCAGATATAGTGGGTGAGATGGCAGATATATAACATCGTGTTGTCTTGTGTGTGTGCATGGCATATATAGTGTGTGTGTCATATCATGAATTCAGTGGATGTAATGTGATGACTACAATGGTGTGAAATCATAAAGAGTGGATGTGACGTTATGTATAGTGCATAAGATGCCATACATAAACTGAGTGTGATGTCATATATACAGTTGTCCAGAGATCATCAATAGAGTGGTTGTGATGACACAGGTACAGTTGATGCAATGTCAGATAGTGGGAGTGATACCATAAGCACAGTGCAATTGCTGTCAAAAGAAATGTGGTATGATCTCATAAAATGTGGATGTGATGACTTATATAGTGTATATGATATTAAACATATAGTTGATGTGATGTCATACATACCAAGGTTGTGATATGATGGAAAGAGTGTGTGTGAGACACAGATACAGTTTCTGCGATGCTACAAATAGAGTGAATATGATGTTTTATACAATGGTTATGATGTCATCATACATAGTCGATGAGATCTCATAAATACAGATGGTATGATATCATCAATACAGTGGATGTGATGACACAGATACGGTGGATATGATGTCAAGTATACTGTGTGTGATGTCTTAAAAACGGTGTTTTGATGTCATAATATGAGGATGTGATTTCTTCTATAGTGCAATAGGTGCTATACATATGCCAAGTGTGAAGTCATACAAAGAGTGGGTGTGACATTGTCAATAATGGTTGTGATGACTCAGATTACTGGCTGTGATGTCACATGTATAATGTATATGTTGCCCTGCATACGGGATGTGGTTTCATAAATAGAGGTTGTGCTGTCATAAGTACAGTAGTGTGATGACAAAAGCAGTGGATGTGATGTTATTACAGTGCATATGATGTCACACATGTAGTGGGTGTGATGTCATACAAAAGTGGATGTGATATCCGCGGAGAGTTTGTGATGACAAAGATACACTAGGTGCGATGTCTGATAGAGTGAGTATGATGTCATGCCTGAAGTGGATGTGACATCATAAAATATGTGGTTTGCTGTGACAGAGCGGATGTGATGTCATCTATAGTGCAAATGATGTCATACATATGCCGAGTGTGGTGACATCAACACCGAGTGTTGTGATGTCATACATAGAGTGTATCATGCCACAAATACAGTGGATAGGAGGTCACACGTATACTGGATGTGATATCATACATATATTGGCTGAGATACCATCGATTGGGTGGGTGTGGTGACACAGATACAGTGGACGTGAGGTCAGATATAATGGAGTGATGTCATATATAGTGGAGTGATGACGTGATGTCATAAGGTGGTGTGATGTTTTAAAGAGTGGATGTGATGTCATATGTATCACATATGATTTCATATATTTAGTGGAGATGATGTCATACACACACTGGGTTTGATGAAATTGATACATTCAGTGTGATGACACAGATACAGTGGGTGTGATATCAGACATAGTGGCTGTGAAGCACGCAATGGCTGTATTGTCATAACACTGTGTTTGATGCCATATTAGATGATGCCATATAAAGTAGATATGTCATAAACGTAGTGTGTGTGATGTCATCGAAACAGTCATTGTGAGAAGTCACACATAGAGTGAATGTGCTGTCACACACACATGTAGAAGACATGTCATATGTAGTGCGTGTGATGTCATGAGTAGAGTGCATGTGATGTCATAAATAGTAAGGAATGTTGTCATAAAGTGTGGATATGATGTCATGTATAGTGCATAGGATGGCATACATATGCCACCTGTGATGTCTTACCTAGTTGGTGTGATGTCTTCGACAGAGTGGGTGTGATGACATATACAGTGGGTGTGGTGGCAGAGAGAATGCGTTTCAAGTCAGATACAGAACTTGTGTTGTCATGTACACAGTGTGGGTGAGATCATATATAGTGGATATGATGTCATAAACATAGTGGTTGCCATGGCTTACAAACACCGATATGATGTTATCAAGAGTGCATGTAATATCATATAGAGTGCCTATTGTGTCCTACATGCTGTGGGATTTGATTTCATACATACATCATGTTTCATACCGTCAATCAAGTTGGTGTGATTACACAGATACAGTAGGTGTGATGTCGGAAACAGTGTTGTGTTGTCATTCATACACCATGTGAAATGTCATATACACTGAGTATGATGTCATAAACATAGTAGTGTGTGTTGTTATATGATGTACAGTGGCTGTGATGTCACAAGTATAGTGTATGTGATGTCATATACAGTGCGTGTGATTTCATGAATAGAGTGGATGTGATGTCATGAATACCGTCTCGTGATGCCATAAGCCGGTGGTTTTAATGTCAGTAAGTGAGGATGTGATGTTGTGTATAGTGCCAAGTTTCCATGTATATGGCGAGTGTGAGGTAATACAACGAGTGGTGTGTGTGTTGTCAATACAGTCGTTGTGATGACACAGATTAGTGGTTGTGATGTTACATGTGTAGTGTATATGTTGCCCTATATCCTGAATGTAGTTTCATATACAGAGGTTGTGATGTCATAAGTACAGTAGTCTGAAGACTCAAGGTGTGAATGTGATGTTATATATAGTGCATAGGATGTCACGCATATTGTTGGTTTGATGGCATACAAAAGTGTGTGTGATATCAGTGAAGAAATTGTCATGACAAAGATACAGTGGGTGTGATGTCATGCCTGAAGTGGATGTGATGTCAAAAATACTGTGGTTTGCAGTAATAGATTATATGTGACGTCTTCTGTAGTGCAAATGATGTCACACATATGCCTAGTGTGATCTCATCAACACACAGTGTTGTGATGTCATACATAGTGTGTATCATGGAATAAATATAGTGGATATGATGTCACATGTATACTGGATGAGATATCATACATATATTGGCCGTGATACCATCGATAGGGTGGGTGTGATGACACGTATACAGTGGACGTGATGTCATAAATAAAGCGTGTGTGACGTCATAAAGAGTGGGTGTGATGTCATATGCAGTGCATATGATGTCACACATATAGTGCTGTTATGTCATACGTACACTGGTTTTGATAAAGTAGATACATTGGTGTGTGATGACACACACACATAGAGTGGTGTGATATCATAGGTGTAGGGAATGAGATGTCATTCACCGTGGATGTAATGTCATATATAGGAGATCTGAGATCTGATGTGCTGAATGCAGTGGTGGTGATGTCATAAATACTGAATATTGATGTCATAAATTGTGAATGTGTTTTCTTGTAGAATGTGTATGGTGTCATACGTATGCCAAGTGTGATGACTTCCATACTTGTGATGTCATCGATACAGCGGGTGTGACGACACTGATAGATTGGTTGTGATGTCAAATATAGTGGGTGTGATGTCAGGAATAGCCGTTGTGTTGTCATGAAAGCAGTGTGTGTGATATCATATATATTGGATATGATGTCATAAATATACTGGATGTCATGTCATACATATAGGGGTCTGAGGTCATAGAGTTCAGGCCATGTCATGCATACTGAATATGATGTCATACATATAGTGTGTGTGATGTCCAGAGAGAGAGAGTGGATGTGGTGTAATTGATACACTGGTTTTGATGACCCAGATACAATGGATGCAGTGTCAGATATAGTGGGTGAGATGGCAGATATAACATCGTGTTGTCTTGTGTGTGTGTGATGGCATATATAGCGTGTGTGATATCATGAATTCAGTGGATGTAATGATGATGACTACAATGGTGTGAAAATCATAAAGAGTGGATGTGACGTTATGTATATGCATAAGATGCCATACATAAACTGAGTGTGATGTCATATATACAGTTGTCCAGAGATCATCAATAGAGTGGTTGTGATGACACAGGTACAGTTGATGCAATGTCAGATAGTGGGAGTGATACCATAAGCACAGTGCAATTGCTGTCAAAAGAAATGTGGTATGATCTCATAAAATGTGGATGTGATGACTTATATAGTGTATATATGATGTTAAACATATAGTTGATGTGATGTCATACATACCAAGGTTGTGATATGATGGAAAGAGTGTGTGTGAGACACAGATACAGTTTCTGCGATGCTACAAATAGAGTGAATATGATTTTTATACAATGGATATGATGTCATCATACATAGTCGATGAGATCTCATAAATACAGATGGTATGATATCATCAATACAGTGATGATGTGATGACACAGATACGGTGGATATGATGTCAAGTATACTGTGTGTGTGATGTCTTAAAAACGGTGTTTTGATGTCATAATATGAGGATGTGATTTCTTCTATAGTGCAATAGGTGCTATACATATGCCAAGTGTGAAGTCATACAAAGAGTGGGTGTGACATTGTCAATAATGGTTGTGATGACTCAGATTACTGGCTGTGATGTCACATGTATAATGTATATGTTGCCCTGCATACGGGATGTGGTTTCATAAATAGAGGTTGTGCTGTCATAAGTACAGTAGTGTGATGACAAAAGCAGTGGATGTGATGTTGTGACAGTTATTACAGTGCATATGATGTCACACATGTAGTGGGTGTGATCATCATAAGTGGAGTGGATGTGATATCCGAGGAGAGTTTGTGATGACAAAGATACACTAGGTGCGATGTCTGATAGAGTATGTATGATGTCATGCCTGAAGTGGATGTGACATCATAAAATATGTGGTTTGCTGTGACAGAGCGGATGTGATGTCATCTATAGTGCAAATGATGTCATACATATGCCGAGTGTGGTGACATCAACACCGAGTGTTGTGATGTCATACATAGAGTGTATCATGCCACAAATACAGTGGATAGGAGGTCACACGTATACTGGATGTGATATCATACATATATTGGCTGAGATACCATCGATTGGGTGGGTGTGGTGACACAGATACAGTGGACGTGAGGTCAGATATAATGGAGTGATGTCATATATAGTGGACGTGATGTCATAAGGTGGTGTGATGTTTTAAAGAGTGGATGTGATGTCATATGTATCACATATGATTTCATATATTTAGTGGAGATGATGTCATACACACACTGGGTTTGATGAAATTGAAATTCAGATGACATTCAGTGTGATGACACAGATACAGTGGGTGTGATATCAGACATAGTGGCTGTGAAGCACGCAATGGCTGTATTGTCATAACACTGTGTTTGATGCCATATAAAGTAGATATGTCATAAACGTAGTGTGTGTGTGATGTCATCGAAACAGTCATTGTGAGAAGTCACACATAGAGTGAATGTGCTGTCACACACAGTAGTAGAAGACATGTCATATGTCATATGTAGTGTGTGTGTGATGTCATGAGTAGAGTGCATGTGATGTCATAAATACTAAGGAATGTTGTCATAAAGTGTGGATATGATGTCATGTATAGTGCATAGGATGGCATACATATGCCACCTGTGATGTCTTACCTAGTTGGTGTGATGTCTTCGACAGAGTGGGTGTGATGACATATACAGTGGGTGTGGTGGCAGAGAGAATGCGTTTCAAGTCAGATACAGAACTTGTGTTGTCATGTACACAGTGTGGGTGAGATCATATATAGTGGATATGATGATGTCATAAACATAGTGGTTGCCATGGCTTACAAACACCGATATGATGTTATCAAGAGTGCATGTAATATCACCGATATGATGTTTATCAAGAGTGCATGTAATATCATATAGAGTGCCTATTGTGTCCTACATGCTGTGGGTTTGATTTCATACATACATCATGTTTCATACCGTCAATCAAGTGTGTGTGATTACACAGATACAGTAGGTGTGATGTCGGAAACAGTGTTGTGTTGTCATTCATACACCATGTGAAATGTCATATACATGAGTATGATGTCATAAACATAGTGTGTGTGTTGTTATAGATACAGTGGCTGTGATGTCACAAGTATAGTGTATGTGATGTCATATACAGTGCGTGTGATTTCATGAATAGAGTGGATGTGATGTCATGAATACCGTCTCGTGATGCCATAAGCCGGTGGTTTTAGTGTTATAAGTGAGGATGTGATGTTGTGTATAGTGCCAAGTTTCCATGTATATGGCGAGTGTGAGGTAATACAACGAGTGGTGTGTGATGTTGTCAATACATGTGATGACACAGTCGTTGTGATGACACAGATTAGTGTTGTGATGTCACATGTGTAGTGTATATGTTGCCCTATATCCTGAATGTAGTTTCATATACAGAGTTGTTGTGATGTCATAAGTACAGTAGTCTGAAGACTCAAGGTGTGAATGTGATGTTATATATAGTGCATAGGATGTCACGCATATTGTTGGTTTGATGGCATACAATGTGTGTGTGTGATATCAGTGAAGAAATTGTCATGACAAAGATACAGTGGGTGTGATGTCATGCCTGAAGTGGATGTGATGTCAAAAAAATACTGTGGTTTGCAGTAATAGATTATATGTGACGTCTTCTGTAGTGCAAATGATGTCACACATATGCCTAGTGTGATCTCATCAACACACAGTGTTGTGATGTCATACATAGTGTGTATCATGGAATAAATATAGTGGATATGATGTCACATGTATACTGGATGAGATATCATACATATATTGGCCGTGATACCATCGATAGGGTGGGTGTGATGATATACACGTATACAGTGACGTGATAAATAAAAGTGTGATGTCATAAATAAAGTGGTGTGACGTCATAAATATGTGTGATGTCATATGCAGTGCATATGATGTCACACATATAGTGGCTGTTATGTCATACGTACACTGGTTTTGATAAAGTAGATACATTGGGTGTGATGACACACATAGAGTGGGTGTGATATCATAGGTGTAGGGAATGAGATGTCATTCACCGTGGATGTAATGTCATATATAGGAGATCTGATGTGCTGAATGCAGTGGTGGTGATGTCATAAATACTGAATATTGATGTCATAAATTGTGAATGTGTTTTCTTGTAGAATGTGTATGGTGTCATACGTATGCCAAGTGTGATGACTTCCATACTTGTGATGTCATCGATACAGCGGGTGTGACGACACTGATAGATTGGTTGTGATGTCAAATATAGTGGGTGTGATGTCAGGAATAGCCGTTGTGTTGTCATGAAAGCAGTGTGTGTGATATCATATATATTGGATATGATGTCATAAATATACTGGATGTCATGTCATACATATAGGGGTCTGAGGTCATAGAGTTCAGGCCATGTCATGCATACTGAATATGATGTCATATATAGTGTGTGTGTGATGTGATCCAGAGAGTGGATGTGGTGTAATTGATACACTGGTTTTGATGACCCAGATACAATGGATGCAGTGTCAGATATAGTGGGTGAGATGGCAGATATAACATCGTGTTGTCTTGTGTGTGATGGCATATATATAGCGTGTGTGATATCATGAATTCAGTGGATGTAATGTGATGACTACAATGGTGTGAAATCATAAAGAGTGGATGTGACGTTATGTATAGTGCATAAGATGCCATACATAAACTGGTGTGATGTCATATATACAGTTGTCCAGAGATCATCAATAGAGTGGTTGTGATGACACAGGTACAGTTGATGCAATGTCAGATAGTGGGAGTGATACCATAAGCACAGTGCAATGCAATTGCTGTCAAAAGAAAGTGGTAAAATGATCTCATAAAATGTGGATGTGATGACTTATATATAGTGTATATGATATTAAACATATAGTTGATGTGATGTCATACATACCAAGGTGTGTGATATGATGGAAAGAGTGTGTGTGAGACACAGATACAGTTTCTGCGATGCTACAAATAGAGTGAATATGATGTTTTATACAATGGATATGATCATCATCATACATAGTCGATGAGATCTCATAAATACAGATGGTATGATATCATCAATACAGTGGATGTGATGACACAGATACGGTGGATATGATGTCAAGTATACTGTGTGTGATGTCTTAAAAACGGTGTTTTGATGTCATAATATGAGGATGTGATTTCTTCTATAGTGCAATAGGTGCTATACATATGCCAAGTGTGAAGTCATACAAAGAGTGGGTGTGACATTGTCAATAATGGTTGTGATGACTCAGATTACTGGCTGTGATGTCACATGTATAATGTATATGTTGCCCTGCATACGGGATGTTTCATAAATAGATAGTTGTTGTGCTGTCATAAGTACAGTAGTGTGATGACAAAAAAGAGTGGATGTGATGTTATTACAGTGCATATGATGTCACACATGTAGTGGGTGTGATGTCATACAAAAGTGGATGTGATATCCGCGGAGAGTTTGTGATGACAAAGATACACGAGGTGCGATGTCTGATAGAGTGATGTATGATGTCATGCCTGAAGTGGATGTGACATCATAAAATATGTGGTTTGCTGTGACAGAGCGGATGTGATGTCATCTATAGTGCAAATGATGTCATACATATGCCGAGTGTGGTGACATCAACACCGAGTGTTGTGATGTCATACATAGAGTGTATCATGCCACAAATACAGTGGATAGGAGGTCACACGTATACTGGATGTGATATCATACATATATTGGCTGAGATACCATCGATTGGGTGGGTGTGGTGACACAGATACAGTGGACGTGAGGTCAGATATAATGGAGTGATGTCATATATAGTGGACGGATGTCATAAGGTGGTGTGATGTCTTAAAGAGTGATGATGTGATGTCATATGTATCACATATGATTTCATATATTTAGTGGAGATGATGTCATACACACACTGGGTTTGATGAAATTGATACATTCAGTGTGATGACACAGATACAGTGGGTGTGATATCAGACATAGTGGCTGTGAAGCACGCAATGGCTGTATTGTCATAACACTGTGTTTGATGCCATATAAAGTAGATATGTCATAAACGTAGTGTGTGTGATGTCATCGAAACAGTCATTGTGAGAAGTCACACATAGAGTGAATGTCTGTCACACACAGTAGAAGACATGTCATATGTAGTGTGTGTGATGTCATGAGTAGAGTGCATGTGATGTCATAAATACTAAGGAATGTTGTCATAAAGTGTGGATATGATGTCATGTATAGTGCATAGGATGGCATACATATGCCACCTGTGATGTCTTACCTAGTTGGTGTGATGTCTTCGACAGAGTGGGTGTGATGATATACAGTGGGGGTGTGGTGGCAGAGAGAATGCGTTTCAAGTCAGATACAGAACTTGTGTTGTCATGTACACAGTGTGGGTGAGATCATATATAGTGGATATGATGTCATAAACATAGTGGTTGCCATGGCTTACAAACACCGATATGATGTTATCAAGAGTGCATGTAATATCATATAGAGTGCCTATTGTGTCCTACATGCTGTGGGTTTGATTTCATACATACATCATGTTTCATACCGTCAATCAAGTTGGTGTGATTACACAGATACAGTAGGTGTGATGTCGGAAACAGTGGTTGTGTTGTCATTCATACACCATGTGAAATGTCATATACACTGAGTATGATGTCATAAACATAGTAGGTGTGTTGTTATAGATACAGTGGCTGTGATGTCACAAGTATAGTGTATGTGATGTCATATACAGTGCGTGTGATTTCATGAATAGAGTGGATGTGATGTCATGAATACCGTCTCGTGATGCCATAAGCCGGTGGTTTTAATGTTAAGTGAGGTGTGAGTGATGTGATGTTGTGTATAGTGCCAAGTTTCCATGTATATGGCGAGTGTGATGTAATACAACGACGAGTGTGTGTGATGTTGTCAATACAGTCGTTGTGATGACACAGATTAGTGGTTGTGATGTCACATGTGTAGTGTATATGTTGCCCCCTATATCCTGAATGTAGTTTCATATACAGAGGTTGTGATGTCATAAGTACAGTAGTCTGAAGACTCAAGTGTGTGATGATGTGATGTTATATATAGTGCATAGGATGTCACGCATATTGTTGGTTTGATGGCATACAAAATGTGTGTGTGATATCAGTGAAGAAATTGTCATGACAAAGATACAGTGGGTGTGATGTCATGCCTGAAGTGGATGTGATGATGTCAAAAAAAATACTGTGGTTTGCAGTAATAGATTATATGTGACGTCTTCTGTAGTGCAAATGATGTCACACATATGCCTAGTGTGATCTCATCAACACACAGTGTTGTGATGTCATACATAGTGTGTATCATGGAATAAATATAGTGGATATGATGTCACATGTATACTGGATGAGATATCATACATATATTGGCCGTGATACCATCGATAGGGTGGGTGTGATGACACGTATACAGTGGACGTGATGTCAAAAATAAAGTGGTGTGACGTCATAAAGAGTGGGTGTGATGTCATATGCAGTGCATATGATGTCACACATATAGTGGCTGTTATGTCATACGTACACTGGTTTTGATAAAGTAGATACATTGGGTGTGATGACACACATAGAGTGGGTGTGATATCATAGGTGTAGGGAATGAGATGTCATTCACCGTGGATGTAATGTCATATATAGGAGATCTGATGTGCTGAATGCAGTGGTGGTGATGTCATAAATACTGAATATTGATGTCATAAATTGTGAATGTGATTTTTCTTGTAGAATGTGTATGGTGTCATACGTATGCCAAGTGTGATGACTTCCATACTTGTGATGTCATCGATACAGCGGGTGTGACGACACTGATAGATTGGTTGTTGTATGTGATGTCAAATATAGTGGTGTGTGATGTCAGGAATAGCAGTGTTGTGTTGTCATGAAAGCAGTGTGATGATATATATATATTGATATGATGTCATATATATACTGTCATGTCATGTCATACATATAGGGGTCTGAGGTCATAGAGTTCATGCCATGTCATGCATACTGAATATGATGTCATACATATAGTGTGTGTGATGTGATCCAGAGAGTGGATGTGGTGTAATTGATACACTGGTTTTGATGACCCAGATACAATGGATGCAGTGTCAGATATAGTGGGTGAGATGGCAGATATAACATCGTCGTGTTGTCTTGTGTGTGATGGCATATATAGCGTGTGTGATATCATGAATTCAGTGGATGTAATGTGATGACTACAATGGTGTGAAATCATAAAGAGTGGATGTGACGTTATGTATAGTGCATAAGATGCCATACATAAACTGAGTGTGATGTCATATATACAGTTGTCCAGAGATCATCAATAGAGAGTTGGTTGTGATGACACAGGTACAGTTGATGCAATGTCAGATAGTGGGAGTGATACCATAAGCACAGTGCAATTGCTGTCAAAAGAAATGTGGTATGATCTCATAAAATGTGGATGTGATGACTTATATAGTGTATATGATGTTAAACATATAGTTGATGTGATGTCATACATACCAAGGTTGTGATATGATGGAAAGAGTGTGTGTGAGACACAGATACAGTTTTCTGCGATGCTACAAATAGAGTGAATATGATGTTTTATACAATGGTTATGATGTCATCATACATAGTCGATGAGATCTCATAAATACAGATGGTATGATATCATCAATACAGTGGATGTGATGACACAGATACGGTGGATATGATGTCAAATATACTGTGTGTGATGTCTTAAAAACGGTGTTTTGATGTCATAATATGAGGATGTGATTTCTTCTATAGTGCAATATAGGTGCTATACATATGCCAAGTGTGAAGTCATACAAAGAGTGGGTGTGACATTGTCAATAATGGTTGTGATGACTCAGATTACTGGCTGTGATGTCACATGTATAATGTATATGTTGCCCTGCATACGGGATGTGGTTTCATAAATAGAGGTTGTGCTGTCATAAGTACAGTAGTGTGTGTGATGACAAAAGCAGTGGATGTGATGTTATTACAGTGCATATGATGTCACACATGTAGTGGGTGTGATGTCATACAAAAGTGGATGTGATATCCGCGGAGAGTTTGTGATGACAAAGATACACTAGGTGCGATGTCTGATAGAGTGAGTATGATGTCATGCCTGAAGTGGATGTGACATCATAAAATATGTGGTTTGCTGTGACAGAGCGGATGTGATGTCATCTATAGTGCAAATGATGTCATACATATGCCGAGTGTGGTGACATCAACACCGAGTGTTGTGATGTCATACATAGAGTGTATCATGCCACAAATACAGTGGATAGGAGGTCACACGTATACTGGATGTGATATCATACATATATTGGCTGAGATACCGATCGTGGGGGTGGGTGTGGTGACACAGATACAGTGGACGTGAGGTCAGATATAATGGAGTGATGTCATATATATACGTGATGTGGACGTGATGTCATAGGTGTGGTGTGTGATGTCTTAAAGAGTGGATGTGATGTCATATGTATCACATATGATTTCATATATTTAGTGGAGATGATGTCATACACACACTGGGTTTGATGAAATTGATACATTCAGTGTGATGACACAGATACAGTGGGTGTGATATCAGACATAGTGGCTGTGAAGCACGCAATGGCTGTATTGTCATAACACTGTGTTTGATGCCATATAAAGTAGATATGTCATAAACGTAGTGTGTGTGATGTCATCGAAACAGTCATTGTGAGAAGTCACACATAGAGTGAATGTGCTGTCACACACAGTAGAAGACATGTCATATGTAGTGCGTGTGATGTCATGAGTAGAGTGCATGTGATGTCATAAATACTAAGGAATGTTGTCATAAAGTGTGGATATGATGTCATGTATAGTGCATAGGATGGCATACATATGCCACCTGTGATGTCTTACCTAGTTGGTGTGATGTCAGAGTGTGTGTGTGACATGATGACATATGGGTGGGCAGTGGTGGCAGATACAGAATGCGTTTCAAGTCAGATACAGAACTTGTGTTGTCATGTACACAGTGTGGGTGAGATCATATATAGTGGATATGATGTCATAAACATAGTGGTTGCCATGGCTTACAAACACCGATATGATGTTATCAAGAGTGCATGTAATATCATATAGAGTGCCTATTGTGTCCTACATGCTGTGGGTTTGATTTCATACATACATCATGTTTCATACCGTCAATCAAGTTGTGTGTGATTACACAGATACAGTAGGTGTGATGTCGGAAACAGTGGTTGTGTTGTCATTCATACACCATGTGAAATGTCATATACACTGAGTATGATGTCATAAACATAGTAGGTGTGTTGTTATAGATACAGTGGCTGTGATGTCACAAGTATAGTGTATGTGATGTGTCATATACATGTGATGTCATATACAGTGCGTGTGATTTCATGAATAGAGTGGATGTGATGTCATGAATACCGTCTCGTGATGCCATAAGCCGGTGGTTTTAATGCCATAAAGTGAGTGTGTGATGTTGTGTATAGTGCCAAGTTTCCATGTATATGGCGAGTGTGTGTGTAATACAACGAGTGTGTGTGTGATGTTGTCAATACAGTCGTTGTGATGACACAGATTAGTGGTTGTGATGTCACATGTGTAGTGTATATGTTGCCCTATATCCTGAATGTAGTTTCATATACAGAGGTTGTGATGTCATAAGTACAGTAGTCTGAAGACTCAAGGTGTGAATGTGATGTTATATATAGTGCATAGGATGTCACGCATATTGTTGGTTTGATGGCATACAAAAGTGTGTGTGATATCAGTGAAGAAATTGTCATGACAAAGATACAGTGGGTGTGATGTCATGCCTGAAGTGGATGTGATGTCAAAAATACTGTGGTTTGCAGTAATAATAGATATATATGTGACGTCTTCTGTAGTGCAAATGATGTCACACATATGCCTAGTGTGATCTCATCAACACACAGTGTTGTGATGTCATACATAGTGTGTATCATGGAATAAATATAGTGGATATGATGTCACATGTATACTGGATGTGATATCATACATATATTGGCCGTGATACCATCGATAGGGTGGGTGTGATGACACGTATACAGTGGACGTGATGTCATAAATAAAGTGGTGTGACGTCATAAAGAGTGGGTGTGATGTCATATGCAGTGCATATGATGTCACACATATAGTGGCTGTTATGTCATACGTACACTGGTTTTGATAAAGTAGATACATTGGGTGTGATGACACACATAGAGTGGGTGTGATATCATAGGTGTAGGGAATGAGATGTCATTCACCGTGGATGTAATGTCATATATAGGAGATCTGATGTCATGAATGCAGTGGTGGTGATGTCATAAATACTGAATATTGATGTCATAAATTGTGAATGTGAATGTGTTTTTGTTGAATGAATGTGTATGGTGTCATACGTATGCCAAGTGTGATGACTTCCATACTTGTGATGTCATCGATACAGCGGGTGTGACGACACTGATAGATTGGTTGTGATGTCAAATATAGTGGGTGTGATGTCAGGAATAGCCGTTGTGTTGTCATGAAAGCAGTGTGTGTGATATCATATATATTGGATATGATGTCATAAATATACTGGATGTCATGTCATACATATAGGGGTCTGAGGTCATAGAGTTCAGGCCATGTCATGCATACTGAATATGATGTCATACATATAGTGTGTGTGATGTGATCCAGAGAGTGGATGTGGTGTAATTGATACACTGGTTTTGATGACCCAGATACAATGGATGCAGTGTCAGATATAGTGGGTGAGATGGCAGATATAACATCGTGTTGTCTTGTGTGTGATGGCATATATAGCGTGTGTGATATCATGAATTCAGTGGATGTAATGTGATGACTACAATGGTGTGAAAATCATAAAGTGGATGATGTACGTTATGTATAGATGCATAAGATGCCATACATAAACTGTGTGATGTCATATATACAGTTGTCCAGAGATCATCATATAGAGTGGTTGTGATGACACAGGTACAGTTGATGCAATGTCAGATAGTGGGAGTGATACCATAAGCACAGTGCAATTGCTGTCAAAAGAAATGTGGTATGATCTCATAAAAAATGTGATGATGATGATGACTTATATAGTGTATATGATGTTAAACATATAGTTGATGTGATGTCATACATACCAAGGTTGTGATATGATGGAAAGTGTGTGTGTGAGACACAGATACAGTTTCTGCGATGCTACAAATAGAGTGAATATGATGTTTTATACAATGGTTATGATGTCATCATACATAGTCGATGAGATCTCATAAATAAATACAGATGGTATGATATCATCAATACAGTGGATGTGATGACACAGATACGGTGGATATGATGTCAAGTATACTGTGTGTGATGTCTTAAAAAAAACGGTTTTGTTTTGATGTCATAATGAGGATGAGGATGTGATTTCTTCTATAGTGCAATAGGTGCTATACATATGCCAAGTGTGAAGTCATACAAAGAGTGGGTGTGACATTGTCAATAATGGTTGTGATGACTCAGATTACTGGCTGTGATGTCACATGTATAATGTATATGTTGCCCTGCATACGGGATGTGGTTTCATAAATAGAGGTTGTGCTGTCATAAGTACAGTAGTGTGATGACAAAAGCAGTGGATGTGATGTTATTACAGTGCATATGATGTCACACATGTAGTGGGTGTGATGTCATACAAAAGTGGATGTGATATCCGCGGAGAGTTTGTGATGACAAAGATACACTAGGTGCGATGTCTGATAGAGTGAGTATGATGTCATGCCTGAAGTGGATGTGACATCATAAAATATGTGGTTTGCTGTGACAGAGCGGATGTGATGTCATCTATAGTGCAAATGATGTCATACATATGCCGAGTGTGGTGACATCAACACAACACCGAGTGTGTGATGTCATACATAGAGTGTATCATGCCACAAATACAGTGGATAGGAGGTCACACGTATACTGGATGTGATATCATACATATATTGGCTGAGATACGATGGGTGGGTGGGTGGGTGTGGTGACACAGATACAGTGAGTGTCAGATATAATGGAGTGATGTCATATATAGTGGACGTGATGTCATAGGTGGTGGTGTGATGTTTAAAGAGTGGATGTGATGTCATATGTATCACATATGATTTCATATATTTAGTGGAGATGATGTCATACACACACTGGGTTTGATGAAATTGATACATTCAGTGTGATGACACAGATACAGTGGGTGTGATATCAGACATAGTGGCTGTGAAGCACGCAATGGCTGTATTGTCATAACACTGTGTTTGATGCCATATAAAGTAGATATGTCATAAAAACGTAGTGTGTGTGATGTCATCGAAACAGTCATTGTGAGAAGTCACACATAGAGTGAATGTGCTGTCACACACAGTAGAAGACATGTCACATGTCATATGTAGTGTGTGTGATGTCATGAGTAGAGTGCATGTGATGTCATAAATACTAAGGAATGTTGTCATAAAGTGTGGATATGATGTCATGTATAGTGCATAGGATGGCATACATATGCCACCTGTGATGTCTTACCTAGTTGGTGTGATGTCTTCGACAGAGTGGGTGTGATGACATATACAGTGGGTGTGGTGGCAGAGAGAATGCGTTTCAAGTCAGATACAGAACTTGTGTTGTCATGTACACAGTGTGGGTGAGATCATATATAGTGGATATGATGTCATAAACATAGTGGTTGCCATGGCTTACAAACACCGATATGATGTTATCAAGAGTGCATGTAATATCATATAGAGTGCCTATTGTGTCCTACATGCTGTGGGTTTGATTTCATACATACATCATGTTTCATACCGTCAATCAAGTTGGTGTGATTACACAGATACAGTAGGTGTGATGTCGGAAACAGTGGTTGTGTTGTCATTCATACACCATGTGAAATGTCATATACACTGAGTATGATGTCATAAAATAGTAGTAGGTGTGTTGTTATAGATACAGTGGCTGTGATGTCACAAGTATAGTGTATGTGATGTCATATACAGTGCGTGTGATTTCATGAATAGAGTGGATGTGATGTCATGAATACCGTCTCGTGATGCCATAAGCCGGTGGTTTTAGTGTTATAAGTGAGGATGTGATGTTGTGTATAGTGCCAAGTTTCCATGTATATGGCGAGTGTGAGGTAATACAACGAGTGTGTGTGATGTTGTCAATACAGTCGTTGTGATGACACAGATTAGTGGTTGTGATGTTACATGTGTAGTGTATATGTTGCCCTATATCCTGAATGTAGTTTCATATACAGAGGTTGTGATGTCATAAGTACAGTAGTCTGAAGACTCAAGGTGTGAATGTGATGTTATATATAGTGCATAGGATGTCACGCATATTGTTGGTTTGATGGCATACAAGTGTGTGTGTGATATCAGTGAAGAAATTGTCATGACAAAGATACAGTGGGTGTGATGTCATGCCTGAAGTGGATGTGATGTCAAAAAATACTGTGGTTTGCAGTAATAGATTATATGTGTCTTCTGTAGTGCAAATGATGTCACACATATGCCTAGTGTGATCTCATCAACACACAGTGTTGTGATGTCATACATAGTGTGTATCATGGAATAAATATAGTGGATATGATGTCACATGTATACTGGATGAGATATCATACATATATTGGCCGTGATACCATCGATAGGGTGGGTGTGATGACACGTATACAGTGGACGTGATGTCATAAATAAAGCGGTGTGACGTCATAAAGAGTGGGTGTGATGTCATATGCAGTGCATATGATGTCACACATATAGTGGCTGTTATGTCATACGTACACTGGTTTTGATAAAGTAGATACATTGGGTGTGATGACACACATAGAGTGGGTGTGATATCATAGGTGTAGGGAATGAGATGTCATTCACCGTGGATGTAATGTCATATATAGGAGATCTGATGTAATGAATGCAGTGGTGGTGATGTCATAAATACTGAATATTGATGTCATAAATTGTGAATGTGTTTTCTTGTAGAATGTGTATGGTGTCATACGTATGCCAAGTGTGATGACTTCCATACTTGTGATGTCATCGATACAGCGGGTGTGACGACACTGATAGATTGGTTGTGATGTCAAATATAGTGGGTGTGATGTCAGGAATAGCCGTTGTGTTGTCATGAAAGCAGTGTGTGTGATATCATATATATTGGATATGATGTCATAAATATACTGGATGTCATGTCATACATATAGGGGTCTGAGGTCATAGAGTTCAGGCCATGTCATGCATACTGAATATGATGTCATACATATAGTGTGTGTGATGTGATCCAGAGAGTGGATGTGGTGTAATTGATACACTGGTTTTGATGACCCAGATACAATGGATGCAGTGTCAGATATAGTGGGTGAGATGGCAGATATAACATCGTGTTGTCTTGTGTGTGATGGCATATATAGCGTGTGTGATATCATGAATTCAGTGGATGTAATGTGATGACTACAATGGTGTGAAATCATAAAGAGTGGATGTGACGTTATGTATAGTGCATAAGATGCCATACATAAACTGAGTGTGATGTCATATATACAGTTGTCCAGAGATCATCAATAGAGTGGTTGTGATGACACAGGTACAGTTGATGCAATGTCAGATAGTGGGAGTGATACCATAAGCACAGTGCAATTGCTGTCAAAAGAAATGTGGTATGATCTCATAAAATGTGGATGTGATGACTTATATAGTGTATATGATGTTAAACATATAGTTGATGTGATGTCATACATACCAAGGTTGTGATATGATGGAAAGAGTGTGTGTGAGACACAGATACAGTTTTTCTGCGATGCTACAAATAGAGTGAATATGATGTTTTATACAATGGTTATGATGTCATCATACATAGTCGATGAGAGATCTCATAAATACAGATGGTATGATATCATCAATACAGTGGATGTGATGACACAGATACGGTGGATATGATGTCAAGTATACTGTGTGTGATGTCTTAAAAACGGTGTTTTGATGTCATAATATGAGGATGTGATTTCTTCTATAGTGCAATAGGTGCTATACATATGCCAAGTGTGAAGTCATACAAAGAGTGGGTGTGACATTGTCAATAATGGTTGTGATGACTCAGATTACTGGCTGTGATGTCACATGTATAATGTATATGTTGCCCTGCATACGGGATGTGGTTTCATAAATAGAGGTTGTGCTGTCATAAGTACAGTAGTGTGATGACAAAAGCAGTGGATGTGATGTTATTACAGTGCATATGATGTCACACATGTAGTGGGTGTGATGTCATACAAAAGTGGATGTGATATCCGCGGAGAGTTTGTGATGACAAAGATACACTAGGTGCGATGTCTGATAGAGTGAGTATGATGTCATGCCTGAAGGATGGATGTGACATCATAAAATATGTGGTTTGCTGTGACAGAGCGGATGTGATGTCATCTATAGTGCAAATGATGTCATACATATGCCGAGTGTGGTGACATCAACACCGAGTGTTGTGATGTCATACATAGAGTGTATCATGCCACAAATACAGTGGATAGGAGGTCACACGTATACTGGATGTGATATCATACATATATTGGCTGAGATACCATCGATTGGGTGGGTGTGGTGACACAGATACAGTGGACGTGAGGTCAGATATAATGGAGTGATGTCATATATAGTGGACGTGATGTCATAAGGTGGTGTGATGTTTAAAGAGTGGATGTGATGTCATATGTATCACATATGATTTCATATATTTAGTGGAGATGATGTCATACACACACTGGGTTTGATGAAATTGATACATTCAGTGTGATGACACAGATACAGTGGGTGTGATATCAGACATAGTGGCTGTGAAGCACGCAATGGCTGTATTGTCATAACACTGTGTTTGTTTGATGCATATAATATAAAGTAGATATGTCATAAACGTAGTGTGTGTGATGTCATCGAAACAGTCATTGTGAGAAGTCACACATAGAGTGAATGTGCTGTCACACACAGTAGAAGACATGTCATATGTAGTGCGTGTGATGTCATGAGTAGAGTGCATGTGATGTCATAAATACTAAGGAATGTTGTCATAAAGTGTGGATATGATGTCATGTATAGTGCATAGGATGGCATACATATGCCACCTGTGATGTCTTACCTAGTTGGTGTGATGTCTTCGACAGAGTGGGTGTGATGACATATACAGTGGGTGTGGTGGCAGAGAGAATGCGTTTCAAGTCAGATACAGAACTTGTGTTGTCATGTACACAGTGTGGGTGAGATCATATATAGTGGATATGATGTCATAAACATAGTGGTTGCCATGGCTTACAAACACCGATATGATGTTATCAAGAGTGCATGTAATATCATATAGAGTGCCTATTGTGTCCTACATGCTGTGGGTTTGTTTGATTTCATACATACATCATGTTTCATACCGTCAATCAAGTTGGTGTGATTACACAGATACAGTAGGTGTGATGTCGGAAACAGTGGTTGTGTTGTCATTCATACACCATGTGAAATGTCATATACACTGAGTATGATGTCATAAACATAGTAGGTGTGTTGTTATAGATACAGTGGCTGTGATGTCACAAGTATAGTGTATGTGATGTCATATACAGTGCGTGTGATTTCATGAATAGAGTGGATGTGATGTCATGAATACCGTCTCGTGATGCCATAAGCCGGTGGTTTTAATGTTATAAGTGAGGATGTGATGTTGTGTATAGTGCCAAGTTTCCATGTATATGGCGAGTGTGAGGTAATACAACGAGTGGGTGTGATGTTGTCAATACAGTCGTTGTGATGACACAGATTAGTGGTTGTGATGTCACATGTGTAGTGTATATGTTGCCCTATATCCTGAATGTAGTTTCATATACAGAGGTTGTGATGTCGTAAGTACAGTAGTCTGAAGACTCAAGGTGTGAATGTGATGTTATATATAGTGCATAGGATGTCACGCATATTGTTGGTTTGATGGCATACAAAATGTGTGTGATATCAGTGAAGAAATTGTCATGACAAAGATACAGTGGGTGTGATGTCATGCCTGAAGTGGATGTGATGTCAAAAATACTGTGGTTTGCAGTAATAGATTATATGTGACGTCTTCTGTAGTGCAAATGATGTCACACATATGCCTAGTGTGATCTCATCAACACACAGTGTTGTGATGTCATACATAGTGTGTATCATGGAATAAATATAGTGGATATGATGTCACATGTATACTGGATGAGATATCATACATATATTGGCCGTGATACCATCGATAGGGTGGGTGTGATGACACGTATACAGTGGACGTGATGTCATAAATAAAGCGGTGTGACGTCATAAAGAGTGGGTGTGATGTCATATGCAGTGCATATGATGTCACACATATAGTGGCTGTTATGTCATACGTACACTGGTTTTGATAAAGTAGATACATTGGGTGTGATGACACACATAGAGTGGGTGTGATATCATAGGTGTAGGGAATGAGATGTCATTCACCGTGGATGTAATGTCATATATAGGAGATCTGATGTCATGAATGCAGTGGTGGTGATGTCATAAATACTGAATATTGATGTCATAAATTGTGAATGTGATTTCTTGTAGAATGTGTATGGTGTCATACGTATGCCAAGTGTGATGACTTCCATACTTGTGATGTCATCGATACAGCGGGTGTGACGACACTGATAGATTGGTTGTGATGTCAAATATAGTGGGTGTGATGTCAGGAATAGCCGTTGTGTTGTCATGAAAGCAGTGTGTGTGATATCATATATATTGGATATGATGTCATAAATATACTGGATGTCATGTCATACATATAGGGGTCTGAGGTCATAGAGTTCAGGCCATGTCATGCATACTGAATATGATGTCATACATATAGTGTGTGTGATGTGATCCAGAGAGTGGATGTGGTGTAATTGATACACTGGTTTTGATGACCCAGATACAATGGATGCAGTGTCAGATATAGTGGGTGAGATGGCAGATATAACATCGTGTTGTCTTGTGTGTGATGGCATATATAGCGTGTGTGATATCATGAATTCAGTGGATGTAATGTGATGACTACAATGGTGTGAAATCATAAAGAGTGGATGTGACGTTATGTATAGTGCATAAGATGCCATACATAAACTGGGTGTGATGTCATATATACAGTTGTCCAGAGATCATCAATAGAGTGGTTGTGATGACACAGGTACAGTTGATGCAATGTCAGATAGTGGGAGTGATACCATAAGCACAGTGCAATTGCTGTCAAAAGAAATGTGGTATGATCTCATAAAATGTGGATGTGATGACTTATATAGTGTATATGATGTTAAACATATAGTTGATGTGATGTCATACATACCAAGGTTGTGATATGATGGAAAGAGTGTGTGTGTGAGAGACACAGATACAGTTTTTCTGCGATGCTACAAATAGAGTGAATATGATGTTTTATACAATGGTTATGATGTCATCATACATAGTCGATGAGATCTCATAAATACAGATGGTATGATATCATCAATACAGTGGATGTGATGACACAGATACGGTGGATATGATGTCAAGTATACTGTGTGTGATGTCTTAAAAACGGTGTTTTGATGTCATAATATGAGGATGTGATTTCTTCTATAGTGCAATAGGTGCTATACATATGCCAAGTGTGAAGTCATACAAAGAGTGGGTGTGACATTGTCAATAATGGTTGTGATGACTCAGATTACTGGCTGTGATGTCACATGTATAATGTATATGTTGCCCTGCATACGGGATGTGGTTTCATAAATAGAGGTTGTGCTGTCATAAGTACAGTAGTGTGATGACAAAAGCAGTGGATGTGATGTTATTACAGTGCATATGATGTCACACATGTAGTGGGTGTGATGTCATACAAAAGTGGATGTGATATCCGCGGAGAGTTTGTGATGACAAAGATACACTAGGTGCGATGTCTGATAGAGTGAGTATGATGTCATGCCTGAAGTGGATGTGACATCATAAAATATGTGGTTTGCTGTGACAGAGCGGATGTGATGTCATCTATAGTGCAAATGATGTCATACATATGCCGAGTGTGGTGACATCAACACCGAGTGTTGTGATGTCATACATAGAGTGTATCATGCCACAAATACAGTGGATAGGAGGTCACACGTATACTGGATGTGATATCATACATATATTGGCTGAGATACCATCGATTGGGTGGGTGTGTGACACAGATACAGTGGACGTGAGGTCAGATATAATGGAGTGATGTCATATATAGTGGACGTGATGTCATAAGGTGGTGTGATGTTTTAAAGAGTGGATGTGATGTCATATGTATCACATATGATTTCATATATTTAGTGGAAAGTTAAGGTGGGAAAAAATTGGGTTTTTGGGGTTTTTTTTCAAATGGGGTTTGGTTTTCAAAAAAGTTTTGGAAAAATGTGTTTTTTTCCAAAAAATTTTAAAAAAAAAATCCCCAATTTCAGTCCATTTGGGAGATAACATGTGGTGGTGGACATAAAAAGGGTTTTTCTTTTGGGGGGGTTTATCTATGTCAAAGGGGTTATTTGGGGTTGGGTGGAAACAAAAAATTTGATTCATATAAGTGAATGCCCAAAAATTTTGGGGGGAAAGTTTTCTATGTGATAAAATAATTTGGTTTAACCAGGGGTTGGTTTGGGGGTTAAAAAAATGTTTGGGTAAAAAAATAAAGGAGGGGTTTTGGGCCGACATAATTGTGGTTTAAAGGTGAGGGTTTTTTTAAAAAATTTTTTTTATTAGTGGGGATTTTTAAAATGGGGTTTATAATTTAAATTTTGATGCAAAAGTGGGTGGGATATACGTGGCTGTTTACCAATGGTGTATTTTTTAAAAAAATTTTTTTGTGCCCTATAAAGGGGATTGAAAAAATGGTTATTTATCAAAATTTGTTTAAGTCACATGGTGAATTTAAATGAAAATGAAAAAATTTTGGATTTGGTTTTTTTGTGTTAAATATAAGGTTTGTTTAAAAAGTGGTAGATTAAATATTTTAAAAATCAATTGTGTTTCCCCTAGGGGTGTTTTCGAAGGGGGTGAATGTTTTTGACAATTATTTTTTTAAAAATGGGTTTGGGGGGGAAAAATGGGGTTTCCAAAAAGGTTTTTTAAAACAGATTTTTTTTGTCATGAAAAGGGGGGTGATATAATGGGTTTTTCAAACGTGGTTAAAAGGTTAAAAAAATTTTTTAAAATTTTAAAAAATTTTATTTTTCCACTTGTGGGTTTTTTTAAAACCCTTTTTTAACCGAAAAAAGGGGTTTGGGGTATTTTTAAATGGGTTATTGGGAAAAAATTTTTTGTATTTAACCATTGGAAAATTTTACGATTGATTAAAATATAGGGGGGAAAAGTTTGGGGGTTTTAAATTTTTTAAAGTGTGTTTTCAGTGGAATTTTTAAAAGATGGGGTGGGGGGGGAAAACCGGTGATGAAAAAGGGGGGGGTTTTTTTAAAAAAAATTTTGATGTTTTTAGTCCCATTTCCATGTTAAAAAGGGGTTGGGGATAAAATTGGGGTTTTTTTTATTTAAAACCCCCCCCCAAAAAAAAAGGGTTTTATGTTGGGGGTTTTATAATGGAAGGTTTTTATTTAAAAGGTTTTTGTTTAAAAGTAAATATTGAAAAGGGGGAAAAGTGTGTTTATAAGGAAAATGTGGGATAATTGGTTGATAAAACAAAATGGTGTGATTAATTTTAAAAAAAATGCAAATTTTTGTGGGTGTATGTATTGAATGAATTTTAAAAAAGTGGTTTGCATAAAATAATTTGGGGTTCTTTTTTTAAATATTTTTTAAATGTGTTGTTCATCAAACCCCAAAGGGGGCCCCACTGTGTGACATGGAAAAAAAATTGGGTTTTTTAAAAATTGGGGGATCAAAATTGGGTTTTTTAAAAAAATGGGTGTGATAACATAATGGAATTATGCAAAAAAAGGGTTTCTTTAAAGGGGTTGATGTATATCAGGGTTTTATTAAAAATTTTGGTTTTTTAAATTTTTGTTTTTTAAATGATAATTTGGGGGGGAAAAAATTTAAAGGGGAAAAAGGGGGGGGGAAAAATTTTGGGGGTTTATTGAATTGTGTTGAATGGTGGGGGGATGTAAAAATAAATGTTAAAAAAAAGTGTTTTTTTTAAAAGTTATGGTGTTTGATCAAATGGGGGATTCAAAATTGTTGGGATCATAAGGGGTGTGGGATGAAAGGTTTGATGCAAATTTGGGGGGGTTTTTAAATGTTTTTGTCAGAAAATGTGTGGGTTTTTTCTATAATTGGATTGATTATAAATTATATTTTTCATATATAGGGGTCTATCAGGTTTTGATTATGGAAAAGGTTTTTAAAAATATTTTTGGTAGAAAGAGGATTGGTGTTTTATACCTGGTTTATAAAACCCCCAAAAAAGGGTTTTTTTTGGGGTGGGGTCAAATAAATGGTGTTTTGTGGTAATATAAGTGTGATTTTAACGTGGTTATGGAATAAAGGGTTTAAACTAAGTGATTGCTTTTTATAGGGAAAAGATATAAAAAGGGTGATGTTTTTAAATTTGGATTCATTTAAAGGGTTTTTGCCGTACGTTGTTTTGATTGGGGAAAAAAGTGAATTTTTCAAAAAGTGGTTTATTAAAAAAAGTGGTTGATTAAATGTATTTTATTTTAAAAATTTTGGGAGTTTAAAAAAAGGGGTTAAAAAGGAAAAATTTTTGTAGGAAAAGTTTTTCATAAAATAGGGGTTGTGTTTAACATTTTTAAAAAAATGTGTATAAAAACGATGTTGAATCAAAAAGTGGATGTGATAAAAAGGGGATAAACAAAATACGTGTGTGGTCAAAAAGGTTTTTATTAAAATTGAAATTTTTTTTTTAAAAAGGGAAAACAAGGTGAAGTCATAAAAGTGGGGTTTATTTTTTGGGGGGTTTAAAAATGGTTGTGTAATGTTAAGTTATGTTCCCCCCATAGGGATGGGTTTTATAAAAAATTTTCTTTCAAAAAAAGTGGGGAAAAAAAAAAAAGGGGGAAATTTTTTATTGGGGCATTTTCCCCAAATTTTGGGGGGGAGTATCAAAAGTGGTGTGATCCGGAAGTTTTGGAAAAATAAAAAGGGATGCTGTAAAGGAAGCAGCCTAATTTGGGGTTATTTTAAAAGGGTTTTTTTTGCAAAAATTTTAAAAAAGGTTTAAAATTTTTATGGTTGGGGTGCAAAACAGATGTTGTTTCTAGGGGGGATGCCAAAAAGGGGTTTCCCTTTTGGGGTTTAACAAAAATTGTTTAAAACATCGATTGGGGGGGTGTTGACAAAATTTGGGTGATTTAAAAAAGGGGATTTAAATGGGGGAGGGCAAAAGGGGGGGGGATTTTAAAAAGTGGGTGTAATAATGATCTTTTTTTAATTTGTGGGTGTGTTTTCCAAAATGGGGGGTTTTTGAAATATACTTTTTGTTACAAATTGTGGGTTGGTTGCTTATGCCCTGTTTGTTAACCGTTTTTTTTCCCTAAAAGAGTTTTGTAAAATTGTGTGTGTTCAAAAAAGTATTGGGAAAACATGGGGTTTTTTTGGGGGAAATTTTTTTATTTTTAGGGGTGTTTTTAAGTTGGGTTGATGTTAAATACTAGGTTTTATAAATGGGGATATAAAAGATGTGTGGATGGAAAATCCCCCTTGTGACCTATGGTTGTGTTTTCCCGGTGGGGTGATAAATTTTTGTGGGTGGGTCAAAAAAGGTTTCAATAGTCGAACTTTTTGGTTTTATTTAAAGTGTGGGTGGCAATTTGGTTTGATTTAAAATGGGGTTTATGGTTAAAAAATTTTTTAAAAAGGTTAATATTGAGTGCCTATTTTGTTAAAACTTGGGTTTTATTTTTCATTAAATTTTTTGAATCAAATTTTTGGGGGACAAATCAGTTTATTAAAAAGTGGTTGTGGTCATTACCCCCAAAGTTTAAAAGTTTTAAGGTATGATTCATAAAATTTTGGTGGGTTTTTAAATGGCGTTTAAAATATGTGTGTGTGATTACAGTGGGGGTTTTTAAATGGGGTTGGGGTCATAAGGTTTGGGGGTGCCCTAAGCCGGGGGTTTTATGAAAAAGTTTTTGTTTTAGGAATTTTATGGGTGGGGGAAAAAATTTTGGGGTTTGGGTTGAATAATTTGGGGGAAAATTAAAGGGTTGATGAATGGGTGGGGGATTTCCCCAAATGAAATTTTTTTTAAGGGGTTTTTTAAAATTTTTAAGTTAAAAAAGCCAAGGGGTTTTTATTTTTTATTAGGGGGGTTTTTTTTTGGGTTTTGGCAAAAAGGGGTGTGTTTGGGAAAAGGGTTTTAAAAAGCAGGGGTGGGTTTTTTTTAAATTTGGGGTGTATATAAAAAAAAGGGGTTTTAGGGAAGTAGGTTTTTATGCAAAATATTTTTAAAATATGGGTAGTGTGATTTAAAAAAGGTTTTTGGGTTAACAAGTTTTGTTTAAATAAAATGGGAAAATATGGGTTTTAAAGGGAAAACAACTTTTTGGGTGATCCCTTAAGGGGGGAAAAATTTAAGGGGGGGAAAAAAAGGTGTGATATAAATTTTTAGTCAAAAGCATCAAAATGGTTTTTAAAGGGGGTTTTTCAAGACCCCTTTTTTTGGATAAAAAAAATTTGGGTTTTATGCAATGGGGGGGGAAATAGGGGGAATGGTTACAGTGGGAAAATTATTTTTAAGGGATTGTTTAAAGGGGGTTGATTAAAAATAATATTGATTAAATTTTGAAAAAGGTTTTTGAAAAGTGTATTCATGTTTCAAAAGTGATTATTATTTGTATTCCTTTTCAGGGGGGAGTTATAATTGGTGGGGACCAAAAATAGTGGGTTAAAAGGGGGGTTTTTTAAAAAATTTTGGGGTTTTATTTTAAAATTTTTTTTTTTTAAATTATGGTCTTATACAATTTTGGGGTTTGGCTAGGGTTAGGGGTCATCAAGAAATTTTTGTTTATATGGTTTTGTGACCAAAGGTGTGGTGTAAGATAAGGGTTTCCCCGATAAAGGGTGGTTCAAAATTTTGGGGTGGATGGGAGAAAAAACTGGTTTTTTTGGGGGGGATGCAAAAATTGGGTTTAATGGATTGAATTTTTAAAAATGGGGAAAAAAAAGGGGTTTTAGTTTGAAAGGGATAAGATGTCATCTGGGTTTTTTGTCATAAAATTGTGGTTAAAGGGTGTTTATTTAAGTTTTTCAATGATAGGGGGGATACCAAAATTTTAATGTGTAAAAAAGTTATATTCAAAATGGGTTTGGGGGTTTAAGGAATTTTTTAAAAATTGTGGATTTTGGGGGGGGTGAATAGGAAAAAGTTGGTAGAAGGAAAAATTTTAGTTTTCAAAAAGGGAATAATTTTTATCAAGGGATTTTTTCCCTTTGTAAAAAAAAAAAAAAATTCGTGGATGGGGGGAATTGCAAGTTTTTTGGGGATGGTTTAAAAAAATTTTTTAGATAAAAGGGGTTTTTTCTTTAAAGGGGTTTTTTTTTTAAAAAACCCGGGAAGTCAACAAAGGTGGGGTGTTTTCAAAAAGGGTTTGGGGTTTAAAATTTGGGGTGATTTTAATGTTTTTGTATTTTTTTCAAGGGTTTGGGGTTTCATAAATTGGGTTTGCTTTTTAGATTGGATGCAAAAAGGTGTGTTTTAATTTTTGATGCAAGAGTGGGGTGAGACAAAAATGGGGGTTTAAATTTTTTTAAAAAAAACTGGGGGATTTTTAGATAATATAGTATCTAAATGGGTTTCTTTAAAAAATTTTTTTTGTGAAAAGAGGTTTTATCTTATTGCAAAAGCATTGGGTTGGGTTTTTCCCCATGTTTATTTCAATTTTTTGGGGTATTCACAATCAGTGTAGGGGGGAAGTATGGTTATAAATAATTATTTGGGGGTCATATTGGGGGTGTGGGGAAAGTGGGGTGGGAGAAAAGGAAAAAATTTTCATATAATGGGGAAAAAAGGGGGTGTGGTTTTAAAGGGGTGTGTGCATAGTTTTATTTATTAATTTGGGAGTGATGTTTTTGGGGGGGAAAAAAATCATTCAGTGTTAAACAAAAATTTTTGGGGGGTTTTCAAACATGTGGTGTGAAACGAAAAGGTGTTTAAAATTGTTTGTGCCCCTTTGAGAATTCATTAAAGTGTGTTTAAGTAAAAAAAAAGGGAAAAAAAATTTTTGCCCAAAAAGGAAACTGTTTTTTAAAGTGTGGATTTTGGGATGTATGCAAAAAAAGGGGTGTTGTCATAAAGGGGGAAGATGTAATATTGGAGGATAAAAATGTGAGTTTCTTTGGTTGAGTCCCGGGGGGGGGTGTGAAAAAAGTGGGTTGGGGGGCAAGGGGTTTTAATCAGATAAAAATTTTTTGGTTTATGTCACGTTGGGTGAGATCAAATTTGGTTGTGTAAAACATGTGGTTGCCATGGGGCTTCAAAACCCTTGAGTTAAGGTGGTTTTCTATGAGTTAGTGTCCACGTGTGGGTTTTTCAACTCACTTTTTTAATCATTGGGGGTTAAAATTTTTAAGTGGGTTAGGGGGGAAAAAGGGGGTTTTTTATACCATTAAATATATCATGAGTTGTGTTAAAAAAAAAGTTTTTATAAAATTTTGGACCCAAAAAATTTGTATGGGTCATAACGTTTAAAAATAAAGTGGGTGGTTTTAAAAGGGTTGTGACCATAAGGGGGTTTTAAAAATAAGGAGGTGGTTTGTGTAACCCCTTTGTGGGGTTAAAAAGGGGGTAAATTTCAAAATCTTTTATAAATTGGGTTGATGACATGGATGATATGGCTAAATTTTTTTTTATCCAGAGGTGTGGGTTATTGTACATGTTGAAGACAAATTAATGTGGTTTAAAAAGTGTGGATGCGATTTGTTGGTTTATGGCATAAAAAGGGTGTATTTGAAAAATTGTATGAAAAGATAAGTGGGGGTTTAAACTAATGGGGTTTTTAAAAAATTGGTTTTCTAATAAATTTATTTTTTGTCAATGAGGTTTCCCAAAACCAGGGTTTTTAAAACTTTGGATGTTTAAAAGTGGATATAAAAAAAAGGGAATTGTCCCGTTTGGGTTTTTAAAAAAATTTTGGGGGGGTTAATTTTGGGGGGGTGTAACTAAATGGGGTATTAAAAAAAAAAAAAAAAAAAAAAAAAAAAAAAAAAAAAAAAAAAAAAAAAAAAAAAAAAAAAAAAAAAAAAAAAAAAAAAAAAAAAAAAAAAAAAAAAAAAAAAAAAAAAAAAAAAAAAAAAAAAAAAAAAAAAAAAAAAAAAAAAAAAAAAAAAAAAAAAAAAAAAAAAAAAAAAAAAAAAAAAAAAAAAAAAATTGTGATATATGGAAAGAGTGTGTGTGAGACACAGATACAGTTTCTGCGATGCTACAAATAGAGTGAATATGATGGTTTATACAATGGTTATGATGTCATCATACATAGTCGATTTGAGGATCCTCATAAATACAGATGGTATGATATCATCAATACAGTGGATGTGATGACACAGATACGGTGGATATGATTGTCAAATATACTGGTGTTGATGTCTTAAAAAAGTGGTTTTGTATGTCATAATGTAGAGATGTGATTTCTTCTAATCCGTGCAATAGGATGTTCTATACATATCCAAGATGAAGACCATGACAAAGAGTGGGTTGTACTTTGTGTGACATTTGTCAATAAGGTTGTAGTAGGCTGATTGACTCAGATACTGGCTCTTGTGATTTGTCAACATGTATAAATGTATATGTTGCCCTGCATAGGGATGTGGTTTCATAAATAGAGGTTGTGCTGTCATAAGTACAGTAGTTTGATGACAAAATGCAGTGGATGTAATGTTATTACAGGTGCATATGAATTCACACATGTAGTGTGTGATGTCATACAAAAGTGGAATGTGATATCCAGTGGAGAGTTGTGATGATGACAAAGATACATTGACTATTTTGTGCATGTCTGATAGAGTGAATATGATGTCATGCCTGAAGTTGGATGTGACATCAAAAAATGTGGGTTTGCTGTACAGAGCGATTGTGATGTCATCTATAGTGCAAATATGTCATACATATGCCGATGTGGTGACATCAACACCGAGAGTTGTGATGTCATACATAGATGTGTATCATGCCACAAATACAGTGGATAGGAGGTCACACGTATACTGGATGTGATATCATACATATATATGGCCTGAGATACCATCGATTGGGTGGGTGTGGTGACACAGAATACAGTGCACATTAGTGAGGTCAGATATAATGGAGTGATGTCATATATAGTGGACGTGATGTCATAAAGGTGGTGTGATGTCATAAAGAGTGGATGTGATGTCATATGTATCACATATGATTTCATATATTTAGTGGAGATGATGTCATAAACACTGGGTTTGATGAAATTGATACATTCAGTGTGATGACACAGATACAGTGGGTGTGATATCAGACATAGTGGCTGTGAAGCACGCAATGGCTGTATTGTCATAACACTGTGTTTGATGCCATATAAAGTAGATATGTCATAAACGTAGTGTGTGTGATGTCATCGAAACAGTCATTGTGAGAAGTCACACATAGAGTGAATGTGCTGTCACACACAGTAGAAGACATGTCATATGTAGTGCGTGTGATGTCATGAGTAGAGTGCATGTGATGTCATAAATACTAAGGAATAGTTTGTCATAAAGTGTGGATATGATGTCATGTATAGTGCATAGGATGGCATACATATGCCACCTGTGATGTCTTACCTTGTTTGGTGTGATGTCTTCGACAGAGTGGGTGTGATGACATATAGAGTGGGTTGGTGGCAGGCAGAGAGAATGCGTTTCAAGTCAGATACAGAATTTGTTGTCATGTACACAGTGTGGGTGAGATCATATATAGTGGATATGATGTCATAAACATAGTGCTTGCCATGGCTTACAAACACCGATATGATGTTATCAAGAGTGCATGTAATATCATATAGAGTGCCTATTGTGTCCTACATGCTGTGGGTTGTGATTTTCATACATACATATGTTTTCATACGTCAATCAAGTTTGGTGTGATTACACAGATACAGTAGGTGTGATGTCGGGAATACAGTGGGTTGTGTTGTCATTCATACACCATGTGAAATGTCATATATACACTGAGTATGATGTCATAAACATAGTAGGTGTGTTGTTATAGATACAGTGGCTGTGATGTCACAAGTATAGTGTATGTGATGTCATATACAGTGCATGTAATTTCATGAATTGAGTGGGTGTGATGTCATAGTTTCCCATATATATGCGACATGTGATGTAATACAACGACGTGGGTGTGATGTTGTCAATACAACAGTCCGTTGTGATGACACAGATTATTGGTTGTGATGTCACATGTTTGTGTATATGGTTGCCCTATATGCTAGGATGTATTTTCATATACAGAGGTTGTGATCATAAGTACAGTAGTCTGAAGACTCAAGTGTGGATGTGATTTTATATATAGTGCGCATAGGAGTATCAACGCAATATTGTTGGTTTGATGGCATACAAAGTGTGGGTGTGATATCAGTGAAAGAAATTGTCATGACAAAGAATACAGGTGCGTGTGATGTCAATGCCTGAATGGATTATAAGTCCCAAAATTCTGTAGTTTGCACTGTAATAGAGTTATTCTGACGTCTTCTGTAGTGCAAAATGATATTCACACATATGCCCTAGTGTGGTGTCCCATTCAACACAGAGTGTTGTAATGTCAAACATATTGAGAAATCCAAGGCATAAAATATAAGATTGATAAGACTGTCACGACGTAATAACTGGATGTATATCATACAATATATCGCCCCGTGATACCATCGACAGTGTGATTTTTCATGATACACTTATACAGTGGACGTTGATTTCAGAAAATAAATGTGGTGTGACGTCATAAAGTAGGGATGTGATGTCCTAAGCAGTGCATATAAGTCACACATATAGTCTCTGATGATGTTCATAGCTATACACTTGGTTTTGATAAAGTAATACATTGGTTGGATGACACACATTGAGTGGGTGTGATATCATAGGTGTAGGGATGAGATTGTCATTCACCGTGGATTAATGTCATATATATGAGAATCCTGAAGTCATGAATGCAAGTGGTGGTGATGTCCATCAATACTGATCATTGATGTCAATAAATTGTGAAATGTGATTTCTTGGTAGAATGTGTATGGTGTCCATACGTATGCCAATGTGATGACTTCCATACTTGTTGTGATGTCATCGATACAGCGGTGTGTGACACACTGATACATTGGGTGTGAATGTCAAATTAGTGGGTGTGATGTCAGGAATAGCAGTTGTGTTGTCATGGAAGCAGTGTGTGTGATATCATATATATTGGATATGATGTTGCATAAATATACTGAATGTCATGTCATACATATAGGGGTCTGATGTCATAGAGTTCATGCCCAGTCATGCATACTGAATATATATTTCATACATATAGTGTGTGTGATGATTATCCAAGAAGAGTGGATGTTGTGTAACTATACACTGGTTTTGATGTCTCAATAATACAATGGATCAGTGTCAGAATATATGGATGAATTGGCAGATATAAATATCCGTGTTGTCTTTATTGTTGATAGTCATATAAAGCGATGGTGATATCATGAATTCATTCGGATATAATGTGATGACTAAAATGGTGGTGTAAAGTCATAAAGATGTGGGATTGACTGTTATGTATAAGTGCAAAAGAATTTCATACATAAACTGGTGGGATGTCATATATACCGATGTCCAGAGATCATCAATCAATAGAGTGATTGTGATGACACAGATACACTGAATGCAAGGTCAGATATTGGGGAGTGATTACCATGAGTACAGTGCAATTGCTGTCAAAAGTAATGTGGGTGTGAATCTCATAAAATGTGATATGTTATGACTTATAAGTGGCATATGAATGTTAAACATATAGTTGGTGGGGATGGGGGAAATTGTCCATACATACCAATGTTGTTAGTATGAAGAAGAAGGGGTTGTGAGACACAAATAACAGTTATCTGCGATGCCTACAAACAATGTGTAATATGATGTTTTTTAACAATCATGTAATGTCAGTCATACATATTCGATAGAGATTTCATAAATACAGATGGTAGATACTCAGCAATACAGTGGATGTGATATACACAGATACAGTGGATATGATATCAAATATACTGGTTGTGATGTGTTAAAAATGTGTGGGTTTGATGTCATAAGTGTGAGGTTGGGTATTCTTCTTATATGCTAATAGATGCAATAAACATATGACATAGTGTGAGTCCTTCAAAGAGTGGGTGTGACATTGTCAATACAGTGGAGTAGAATGACTCAGATTAACAGGCTGTGGATGTTCACATGTAGCAGATTGTATATGTTTAGCCCTTCATTACTGATAGTGTTTTCATAAATAGAGGTTGTGCCTGTCTTATGTACAGTAATTGTGATGACAATAGCAGTGGATGATGTTATTATAGTGTATATTGATGGCACATACATGTAGTGGGTGTGATGTCCATACAAACTTGGATGTGAATGATTCAGCGAGATTTGTGATGACAAAGATCCACTTGGTGCAATGTCTGATATTCAGTGAGTATAATGCCATTGCCAGGCGTGGATGTGACATTCATAAAATAATTGTTTTGCTATGCTGACCAGAGCGGATGTGAGGTCATCTAAGTGCAAATGATGACAAACATATGCCGAGTGTTGGTGTCGATCTTACACCGAGGTTTGTGGATGTCTTACATAAGTGGGTATCATATCACAAATACAGCTGAAAAGAGTTCACACGTATAGCTGGAATGTTATATCATACAAAAAGTGGGTGAGATACCATCGTTTTTTGAGGTGGGTGTGATGACCACAGAATTCAGTGGACGTGACTATCAGATATAATGGCGTGATGTCATATAGAGTGGTCGTGATGTTATAAAGTGTGTGATGTCTTTAAAGAGTGGATGTGATGACATAAGGTATCCACATATGATTTCATAATAATTTTATAGTGGAAATGATGTCATATCACACCACTGGTTTGAAGAAAACATTTTTTTTTGATACTTTTCAGTTGATGGCATCACAATACAGTACCGAGGGTTGATATCAGACAATAGTTGCATGTGAACACGCAATGGATGTATAGTGTCATAACACTGTGTTTGATGCCAAAAAAGAATATGTCATAAACTGTTATTGTGTGTGGGAATTTAATCGGAAACAGTCATTTGTAAAATTAACACATATAGTAATGTGCAGTCCCCCTCACCCCCACACAGTAGTAAGACCACTGTCATAAGGAGTGCTTGTGATGTCCATTCAGGAGAGTGCATGTGCTATTCATAAATTACTCCAGAAGGATTGTTGCCATAAAAGTTTTGATATGATGTATCAAATGTATAGTGCACAGAGATGGCAGTACATATGCCACTTTTGATGATCTTACTTTGTTGGTGTGATGTTTTCTGACTAGTGGGGTGTGATTACATATAGAGTGTTGTGGTGTTATAGAGAATGGGTATCACGTCAGATACAGAACTTGTGTTAGTCATCTACGACATATGTTGGTGAGATCTTATATAGTGGATATGATTCATAACCATAGTGCTTGTCCATGGCTTACACGCACAAATAAAATGAACAATGTCATCAATAGTGCATATAATTGTCCTATTAGATGTCCTCTATAGTATCCTACATTCTGTGGTTGTGATTTCATACGTACATCAGTGTTTCATACCGATCCAATCAAAATGGGTGCTATTACACGAGAAACAATAGCTGTGATGTCGGAACAACCGTGGTTGTGATTTGCATTCATACTCCATTGTGTAATGACATATAATCACTGGAGTTATGAGTCATAAAAAATAGTATAAGTGTTGTATATAGATATCAGTGGCTGTATGTAACAAGAAGAGTGTAGGTTATGTCGAAAAAAAATGTCAGTAAACATCGTGTTGATTTCATGACATGATTGAGATGGAATGTGATGTCATGAATTCCGTCTCGTGAGCCATATACCCGTGATTTAATTGTCATAAAGTGAGGATGTGATGTTCTGTAAATATACCAAATGCCCGCATATATATGCAGACTGTGATTGTATATACAATCGATGTGGTGATGATTGTCCAATACAGTCGTTGTAATGATCACGAGATTAGTGGTGTGATGTCACATGTGTAGTGTATATTTTCCCTATAACCTTATTAGTTCACTTTCAGATAAAGAGTTGAGTCATAAGTACAGGTAGTCGAAGACTCGAAGGTGTTAATGATCTTATAGATAATGCATAGGATGTCCTCCATATTGTGTTGGTTTGATGTCATAACTAAGTGTTGTGATATCATTAAAAAATATGATGACAAAGATCCCGGTGTGATGTCATGCTGAAGTGGGTGGATGTAAAAATTTCTGTGTTTGCAGTAATGATAATATGTAGATTCTGTAGTGCAAAAGTTCACACATATTTCCCTGTTGGGGCTCATCAACACACAGGTTGTGATTCTAATTTGTGTATCATGGAAAAAATTATGGATATGTCCCTGTAACTGGATGAGTTCATCTATATTGGCCGGATTTTCCATCGATAGTGTGGGTGTGATGACACGTTAAAAAGTGAGTGATGTCATAAAAAAGCGGGGTAGTCAAAAAAAGTGGGGTTTTTCAAAAGCAGTCTAGATGTCAACATATAGGTTTAGTTCTCCTGTTTTGATAAAGTAGATAAATTGGGTGTGATGACACACATAGAGTGGGTGTGATATCATAGGGGAGGGAAAAAAATTCTTCACCTGGATTAAGTCAAATAGGAGATTGATGTGCTAATGCAGGGGGGTGTGTCATAAAAACGAAAAATTTATGTATAAATTGTGATGTGTTTTTTGTAGAATGGTATGGTGTCAATATGCCCAATGGATGATTTCCCAAATTTTGATTCATGATACAGCGGGTGGAGACACTGAAAATTGGGTTGTGATTCAAATATTGGGGGTGATGTCGGAATGCCATTGGGTTTTTCTTAAAGCATGTGTGTGCAATTTTATTGGTTATGTCATAAATATACTGAATGTCATGTCATTTAAAATAGGGTCGGGGCTAGATTCAGGCCCTTAGATATGAATTTATATAAATAGTGTGTGGATGTGATCCCGAGAGTGGTGTGGGGTTTAAATTTATACCTGGTTTTTTATGACCCGTACAATGGTGCATGTCGTATGTGGGGGAATGGAGATAAAACATCTGTTGTCTTGTTGTGATGGCATATATGCGTGTGTGATACATGAATTAGTGATGTAATTGAGACTACAGGTGTGAAATCATAAAAATTTATGTGAGTTATGTATTGCAAAGATGCCCTAAAAAAAATTGTGTCAATGAAGTTGTCCCAAAATCTCATAATGGGTTTTGATGACCAGGCGTGATGCAATGTAGATAGGGGGTGATACATAAGCACAGTGCAATTGTTTTTCAAAGAAATTTTGGATATCTCATAAAAAATGGATTGGGACTTATATGTGAATGTGTTAAACATATTGTTGTGTTTGTCAACATACCAAGGTTGTGAAGAGGAAAGAGTGTGTGTGAGACACAGATACCCTTTCTTTTCATGTTCAAAAAGAGTGAATTGATTTTTTTACAATGGTTGATGTCATCATACAAGCCCAGAGACCCATAAATACGATTTTATGATTCATCAATACGTGGATGGATGACACAGATCGGGGGAATGTTCAAGTACTGTGTTTTTATGTCTTAAAAACGGTGTTTTGATGTAAATATAGGATGTGATTTCTTTTATAGTGAATAGGTGTATACATTGGCAGAGTGAAAGTTACAAAAGTGGGTGTGACTTGTAATAAAGGTTGTGAGATGTTAG